>JAPMOQ010052033.1:13576-109176 GCA_026543055.1 Argiope trifasciata
CGTAGAATAGAGAACATATAATAATCGCTAATAATTCAAACCTGCGATTTTGAAGTTCCTAAGATCGAAAAGCAAATTTTTATAAAATATTTGTTTGTCTGTCTGAGGCAAAGACAACGCAAAAACGTTTTGATCTAGATGGATGGAATTTAGTATACAGTCCTTACATCGAATTTGTAGTTTTCTATCAAATTTTGAGCACAATCTCTTCAGAGGAAATCTACCTGTTCGTTCGTTCAAATATAACTTCACAAGATAACTACAAAATGTAAAGATCTATATAGATAAAATTCGCACACAGATTGAACATCTATAGTGTAAGCATCTGTCAAATTCTAAACAAAATCCAACTACGGATTGACCGTCTGTCGGTTTGCACTTTCGCAATTAAGTAAAAGCGGTAATTCAAAAATGCAATAAATTAAATTTATAAAATTTGGTCTACAAGTAACGTTTTTTTTTTTTTTTTTTTTTCGAATTTTTATTTCAATTGGTGGAGAAAAACTATCTAATAACCAATTCCGATTTTCGGATACCATTAATTGCATGCCAGGGATTAATCGCCAAATAACACACCAAGAATGACAAGATATATTCAGCAAAAATGCTAAATTCGAGCAAAAAGTTCATATTCCGTGATTGTTGTACGCCAGTGTCATGTAAGACGTTTCCTGTCATGGCAAATAATTTAGAAAGTAAGCCAGAAAATTCAAAATAACCACTACCTCTCATTTTAAAATTATTTTGTTCAACAGGAATATTTAGAGTGTGGTGACATTATAAGCACTCAACAGAAAGCTTTCAACTATTCTTATTTGCTCAATGCAAGCAAATTCCGTTTCAGAGACGTGCAGGTTTAAACTAAGTTACGTTTCCTCGAAACACGGTGCATATATAATTATCATTGCCCTAGTTTCACCGTGCGTGTTGTATATTCAATTCCTCTCAGGTACATTTAGTTGTTAC
This sequence comes from Argiope trifasciata, assembly GCA_026543055.1. Lineage (NCBI taxonomy): Eukaryota > Metazoa > Arthropoda > Arachnida > Araneae > Araneidae > Argiope > Argiope trifasciata. The sequence goes on from JAPMOQ010052033.1 coordinate 14,543, forward strand.
ATATATGTATCCAAATGTATTAAGTCCTGCATCGTTTCTGAAGTGCAAAAGCATATAGTTTGCATTTTCGGACGAACTATTTGCATTTTAGACGCACCACCCTGAATGTCGTGCCTAATAGTCATAATGCATAAATCTCTCTTAGAGAAGATGGTAGAATGCTTATGATAGCGTGGAGGTATATGCTAATGAATCGTTCTTGCAGCTGTAAGTATCGTTTCAGCTGCAAATACGGCTGTCTGACCCAGTTAGATGGATGAATTAGAAATCAACGTAATATATACTTCAGAAGTTGTAATTGTAAAACATTTTCATGAAAACTGCAAAAAAATATCGATTGAATGGAACAAAATGAATTTCTCCTTGTCAGAAAACAAATCCCAAAGGAAGTGCTCTTCCCAAAACTTTATCGCATATTCTTTATAAATTTGTCACACCAGAGGTCTAGGATGGCATCGGCATACAATAATTACAAAATATTAACTTTTGGTGTGAATTTAGTACTTTTTCTGAATCTATTGTTTCATCCTTGGCAGGTTCTGTCGCTTTTAATTCCTAGTATGCTATTAATCCTATCTGAAAACCGAATTTGTGCTTCAGACACATTTTTCAGAACCGTTTAGAATAAAGATTTGACACAAAACTGCAATTGTAGCCACAAAATCCTTTACCAAATGTGATGTGTTTAAATCATTGCGTTTCCGAATTATCGCGTTTACATGTTTCTGAAAGTATAGATCGACTGATAATCAACTCGTGGTTGAATGTTACTCAAAATTTGATATTTGTCTTCACTATGGATGTTAAATCTATATACCGAATCTTATCTATCAAGATCTCTTAATTTTGTAATTATCGTGTTAAAATATATTCGAACTGCCGGACAGATGAACTTCCTCTAAACATATTTTACTTAAAATTTGGAAGAAATCTCCAAATTTGGTGTAACGACTGTATACCTAATTTTAATCGTCTACCTCAGAGTTTTTGACTTATTTTTGTGAGTGACAGGCAGATGAACATTTTCCAAAAATGTGTTTTTCGAACAGAAGGTGGTCTAAAATGAGCAGATTCACTACAATCACAAGTTATAATTTTTTAACGATTTCTATTCTTTCTCTTTATGACATATGGGTGAAATAAAAAGGCATATGCTACACTGTCGTGCTTTATTGCAGGCTACTCTATTTTCTTCTTTAAGTTGCTATAACTTTTAAAATTCTTATTGTATGTTTGCGAAATGACATTACAACAGAGAAGTAAGCGAAGAACAGATATGTTTGGTAAATATAGAATTTTTTAGTCTTATTTAAGCCATATTGTTCCAAGGAGACCCTAAAGCCAATCGTTGTGTTGGTGCTTTATGGACTCAAACCTGATCGATACGATTCGATGGGATCGACCCACTCGTACCTTGCGGGCAAACGCTTCTCGTACGTATAATTAATGGGAAAACAATGCCCGGAACTTCATTAGTCATTCGTACATTTCAACCACTGGCAGCTCACAGAACGCGAATTCGATTCCTCATGAATTAGCATGCAGGAAAGGGATGCCACATCTCCCTCATCTTCCCTTCCACAGTGTGGGGGGGGGGATCCACAGAGAAAATCGATTTTTAACGCCCCTATGAGCATTAGACCGAAGTGGGAATGTTTGGTGCCACGAGGAAGAAATCAAGGGACTCTATAGTTTCCGATTTGCTTTTGATAGGGGCATGCGTGGGATTCTTTTCAGCACCCGTTTTTTTTTCACAGTGTTTGTTCTGATAAAGGTTGGTTTGGGGGTAGAAAGAAATGAATATATTAAATTCAAATCGTTTTGTAGACTTCGTGATGACTGATTGGAGGAAGAATGGGGCTATTGTCGTGATTTCTTTTCGTTCTTTCTGAATTGCTTTTATGGTCTAATAACAACACTTTTTATTGAATTTTCATATAGAAATTGTGTGTTCAATTATCAAAATATAGAAAGAATGGCCATAAATGAGAGTATTTAACTAATTTTTAAAAAATAATCAACTTATCACTTAATCGATTACTTTCCTTTTTGTTTTTATCGAAAATAATTTCAATGCAAGTAAAAAAAAATTAGATGCTAACTTCAAACAATTCAATTACAAAAAAAAAAAAAAGATTTAAAAAAAAACTATATTATTTGCTGGATTAAGCTATGGCCATAATATCTTAATCTTGATATTACTTGACGACGAAGAGGTTATTGCTTGAATTACTTGTCAGGAAGATAATTGAGTGAAAACAAAATCAAAGGCATACTTTCACTTTTTAAGTAATTTTTCAAGTTTTGAGATTTGCACTTTTTTAAGTGATTTTCTTTCTATATTGCACTGATCTTTTTTTACATCTTTATTCATTTTTTTAACCTTAATGCTTATGTAATAAACATATTATCTAAAATATTTAAATCTCAAAAAAAATCTTCCCATAAACAAGAGCATTTTAATTAAATTTTTAGGCATACAAAATAAAAACATTTTAGAATGAATTATCGCTATCAAGGACATTTTACATAAAGAAAATGCGTCTTAAAAATATTTAAAATCTGTTTAGCTGAAAGAATCTCTCCTTTTCAGATAACTAAAGTGAAACTTCCCTCAAACAATTATCAAGTAATGATCAAATCCGGATAAAAATCCTTAAAATAACTGTTAAAAATCATCGGATAACTTTCAGACAGTTAAACAAATGCCAGTTTCCCACAATCATTAACTAGAGTATCAAAACCCTGAAAGAAACTAACAAATTCATAAACAGTTCTAATTACTTTCGGAACCTTTCCTTATGTTTTTTTTAATCAAATGTTTTCCTTGAAAATAACTTTGCACATTTCCAAAACAGTCTTTTTATTGGAGAGATAATATATTTAAAGAAAAGTTTTATAATTGGAAATGTTTTTTTTTTCTACTTAATACTCAGAAAAGTATTAAATAAACTAAAGAACGGTAACAGATTTATTTTAAAAATTCTAATTTGAAAACTTTTTTGGTGAGATAAATAATGATTAACTAGAGCACGATTACAGTATAACAGTTATCAATTAAAAGTAACGGTACAATAAAGGAACTAAAAACCCTTGATTATTGGGAAAATTCGGATAACTTCAAAAGAAATTCTTTGTTTAAATTGCTAAGTCAAACTTTGATTTTGAACATTTAAACACAAACTGTTAATTTTAGCATCTCTTACACTTCTAAGCCTGTTCATCCAACCATAAAACGAAATTCAAATTTCCTCTTTTAAACAAACACATTAAGGCTCTGTACGTGCTCTTTGAACCTTTCCTATTAATCTGCTGAATTCTTCTCATTCAGCAAAGAAAACAAATTTTATTTGCACATCATAAAACCTTAAATTAATTCCCCCTGCTGAAAATTAGAAAAACGAGCAGCCGCACGCTCCGTTTCACCGTTGTACTCCTGAAAACTTTTCCTGCTTTTGATAAGGTTTTAACTGCCGAATAATGCAAGCCTAAATGGCTTGTAAAGGCGTCGATAAAGTAGAACCATAAAGAAAATCCTTAATTAAAGAGAATTCTTCGAAACCGTAAAATGGAACGCCGTTTCTTTCCCCGGTCCTTGATGCAAGGCTAATTCCACAAATTAAAAGAAACTCCAGAACTTGATGCCTTGGCAAAAATTGGCCTGATGTGGAAGAAGTTCTCTATCTCCTGGATATATCTCCCTGCTCCAGAACCACAGCCTCGTAAATGTCCTTGACGTGTTGTTTATGGACTCGGGTCGACGGGGTAAAGCCGTTACTGTGGTGCCAGAAGGGTTGGGAGGCCGGCCCCGTTTTAGGGTGTTTTTATGGCTTGTCCGAAAATGAGATTGTCCTTTTAAAGTTGTCACCTAATTTGCATGGTTGTCGACGCTAGGTTCGTGATGCTTCGAGGGACCTGTTTCGCTCGACTGGCGATTGCAGAAAGTTTTTTGCTGATTGTATTTCTTTGGGTAGGTATTTTCCTTCAAGAGTTGGGCAAAGTTGAGAGAGCATAATGAATAATATTTTAGATTGATGCTCATCAATTTATCATTTTTATCTTAAACAATAGCTACTAAAATAATGAGGATTAATGATAGCTTTTGAAAATAATTATTATAAAAATTTCAAATAAGTTCGTGCAGTATTCTTCATAAGGCTGATAAAGAGTCATTTAGTAATGGTGCGATGACTGGGAAGCTAAAAAATTCACTTAGGCACCATGGTGACCGAAAATTAAAGAATGTATACCACTTTTTATATTCTCGTGTAGAAAATATGAAACAAATGGCAAAAAATTGATTAATTAAAAAATTTATACAAAGGAGAAATTAACTTTAAATAATGAAGAAATAATTTAAATAATTAAGAAATTAATTTTAATTTTTTTAAATTATTATTTTTGCTTGTGACTGTAATATCGCTTGAATTGATCTCATTTTTGCTTTCTCGTATGAGAATTTATGAGAAAGAACTAGCCGTCAAAAAATTCGAACTCGATAAAAATTCGAACTGTTTTCCTTTCTAAGTAAACTTTTGGACGTCCAAAAAATCTGAACAATTCCTTACCATCCATCTATCAATGGAATAGTTTAGCGATTTCATCATTCATTAAAGTAAAGTCTCGGATTCTAGGCACCCCCGATATGGACGAATCAATTCCATTAATTTTACTTGAACTTCGAACGGCATTAAAGGAGGATATCTGAGGTGCACATCAGAAGAATTGATTTATGGTTCAAAACTGAGACATCTGACAGAATATTTTGAGACCATTTCACTCAACATCGCACCTCACGACTTTTTAAGAAATTTACAAACTGTGATGGAACAACTCAAACCTGCACCATCTACATCTCACGGCAATAAAAGTTTTTGTACATCGAACTTTAGAGTCTTGCACTCATATGTTTGTACGCCACGACCCAATTAAGAAACTTTAGCAAGCACCATATGATCCCCCTTAGTGTACTCAGACGTACTGATAAAACTTTCGCAATTGAGAAGAAAGGTAAAAAATCCACGACCAGTATTGATCGTGTGAAGCCCGCATTCTTCGAAAATTCTCATCAGCTATCTGCACCAATCATATCACCACCAACAGCTGCAGTTCCATCTTCAAAGCAGTCAGTACTGAGCCTTCTCCATCGATTCCTGTGTTTTCTTCGGATTCTACTTCCACCACCTGTGACCAGATCTGGCCTTCTAGTATGCTATAACCCTCATTATCTTTAATTCAGTGTCTGCTGCATTCCAGAGGGGGGAGTATTGTGGTGGACCTTCTTTCATCAAAATGACGTCACAGTTTAAGCAGCGTGATCCTACCAGGCAAACTCATATGTTCACGAGTAACAGCAACTGTATCTTTTTAATTCTTCTTCAAAAAGTTTCTGTCAAATAAAGTTATTTTTTTACGCCGTCATTGAATTAATATTAAAAAATAAAATCCATAACGTGTTAAAAATGTATCGAAATATGAAACTCATTAGAGCATCTTATTAAAAGACCGACCTCTTAAGGTTGCTTGAGACCGCAAAATACATAATTTTACCATTGAGGACAAATATAATTCCAGACATGTTTTTTGCCGACTCAGGCAGGTTTAAACATCGAAATTCCTCAATTATGCATATTTTTTGTTGATATTTACGTGTATGTTTTGGGCACAAGGAAGTAAAAATAAGAAATCTTCTGCGTGATTTAACTCATTTCAAACACATGTAAGTCAGTACACATTCTTCTAAATTATGTCAACTTGAAAAACTTCAAGTAGGTTTGTTTTTCTTGCGTGATTCACGCATTTGCATGTCTGAAGGTTATGCGAAGGATTGCTAATGTTTCAATTCATTGTTCATTGAAATAATTCCCAAATTTGCGTGTGAAGGTAGTAGGTGTAAAGACATACATCCATATTTAATTGTTCGAAAGAATAATAATGAAAAGTTAGATACATAACAGATCTTTATTCATGATTTGTTAGTAGATTGCATAACTTATTAGCAATTTATCAGATGTAGATAAAAATTGTATTGTTAATAATTTGAAGATGCAATACAATTTCTTGGAAGTAAAGCTAGTAGAATAAAAAGCAGTTTATAAATAGAATGAAATAAAACAATGAAGATAAGTTTCATCGGTCTTATTTGATTGCAACAAAAGGGAGCATGTTACATCATGCTTCTTAAACAACATATATTTTTTCTGAACAAGAAATAAATAATTGTCTTTTTTATTTTATCGCATATTGGTAATACTATTTCAGCATTTCAGAAACATTAATAAATCTTTTACTATTAAGCAATTAATAGTTTCTACAGCTGCGTGATTACCAAATAGGAAACATTTAATCGGGTTTTCTTTTCTTCTTTTTTTGTCATGATGGATGATGCAGCATGTGACGGGCTATTAATAACTGCGATACCTATACCTTAACGTGCATTAAACCACCAGTGCATATGTGCGTAGAGTTTGAGAAATGGAACCCTTTCTCCGAAATTTTACTTTCCAGCATGGCTTGCCATTTTCGTAGAATTTATTTCCACTGTAGGTGCAAAAACGATCTTTTGATAGCTTTTCTTTGAAAAACTATTAGTATTATTTAGAAATGTATGTAAATAAATGACAGAACTGCAGAAGGTGTCAAAATGCAACAGTAAAAGTAAGCTGCAATTGTCGCTTCCATTTAATGTAACGAAATCAAAAATACATTTTTTAGCAGTTGAAACAAAACAATAAGTTACAGTTAACTTAACAACAAGTTACAGTTAATCTATCATTGTAGAGTTTCTTGTTTAAAACCCTTCATTTCATAGTTGAATTTTTACATTTGACTTCAAAACAGAATAAGATAATTATAACAAAAAAAAATTCCTAAATGTTTTGTATTAGAGGAGAATAAGTATTTTATACACTATGCATTACTTTAATTTTTTTAACTTTTGGAAAGCATTTTAATACCTTTTGAAATTTTAAACTCAGAACAATATATACATTTACATTGTAGATTCTGTTGTGCACATTCAACAAGTTGACCTCCACCTCTTAGCCTTTCTCTAATTGTTTTTTATTTTCATTTTATAAGAAATTTTCATTAAAAATAGACTTTATTCCTGCTTCTCCAATTTTGGACGCATCAAGTACATCGCAATTTTTAAATCAATTCCTTATTTTTTATTTGCTACTTGTAGTACTATGGCACAGCGCAGAGCTAAGCGAGATATATTTAGATATTAAATGACTGGTAATTAATTTTCACAAAGTGATTATGAATCATCCGCCATATTTGAATTCTTGTGTAATACGATTATTTTTGCGCACAGTCTTATACCATTTCCTTTTGGTTATGCAATAAAAATTACTGCGAAAAAAGATCTTGCTTAAATAAATACGGATGCATGATGCCACTTGCAGGATTATGAAATAGACTCTTCAGAATAAATTTCTATATACTTTTTTTCAAAAGAAAAATTATTTTTAATGTAGTTATTTTAATGATAAAATTAGTAAAGAATAAAAATGTAACTTTCATTTAAAATGGAACTGAACAAAGGATAAAAAGCTATAATTCTCATTCACATAAAAATGAAATTTATTCCAATCATTAAAAGTGTCAATATTTATCAGATTCTCATACTTCTTTTGGCGAAAATAATATTTTCCCATTTTTCGCAGGCAATTTAATAAAAAGTGAACTACATGCTACTAATCATGTCGGTCATTTTTACACAATTGAAAAAAAATATTTCACTCGATAATGCAGCTTTTAAATCATTTTACTTTCTCGCATATGTAGTATAGAGAAAGTATAATAATCAAAAAATTTGAGCTCGAGAGTTTGATGAGTTGCATTAGAAAATACATTTTTGAAAAATTTCCATTTGTCTGTGATTGTGTAAAGATAACTCAAAAACATTATGAGTTAGGCGGATGAAATTTGGTAAGTGGTCTTTATACAAAATTTGCAGATTTCTGTCAAATTTTGAGTAAAATCTGTTCTGAAGAAGGCCTTTTGTCCTCCGGCTGTTCGAATATAAGATGACACGACAATTACAAAATGAAGAGACTTATATAGATAATATTTGGTAACAGATTTAGCATTCATAGTGTAGACACCAATCATATTTTGGACCAAATCCAATGAGGGTTGACCATTTGGTGGCCTATTCTTTCAGAAATATATAAATTGCGATAACTCAAAAACATAATAAGTTAAGTATATCAAATTTCGAATGAGAATTTTTGACTACAAGTGTATTTCTGTGTCAAATTTTTATCTCAATCGATTGCGAAAAAGTATTAAAGCACAAATTCGATTTTTGGATTCTGGTAACGCAAGCCAGGGATTAAAAGTCTAATTATTTGTCAAGGACCGCACGATAGATTCGGTGAAAATGCTGAATTCGAGACAAAATTTAATATTTCCTAACTATTGTACGTTAATACCATGCAGGGTGTTCTTTGACATGACAAGTTTATTGGAGGGTAAGCGGGAAAGTTATAGGGAAACACTCCCTCTTCTTCTGTTACTACTTTTTGGGCCAAATAAATTTTTCCAACTATACATTCCACCATACAAATTTTATTAAGGCCTGAAATCTGAGAAATAAACAATAATTTTAATTAAAGGATAACAAATTAAATTTGTAACTCTTAGATTTAATATTATTGATAATAATTAAGCCTATAATTATTTATTTAATATCGAATTTCAATGAAATTTTTTATGCGAATACAAGAATTTTTCCCTAATTTAATTATGAAAAATCTGGCATCTTGAAAGTTTTGACTATCCTGTTTAAGAAACACTGCTCTAGCACAATTAATTTAGTTAATAGAGTTATTTCAATCTCACGGATTCGAGTCAGATGTGTTGCCCAATATAATAAGCATCATACAAAAAAAGGATAAAAGAAGATGGTGCATCACTGAATTGCGTAAAATCCTATAAAACCAAATGTTGGGTGTGATTATTTTCATTTGTGATTGCGATAAAAAGTGGATTGATTTCATTTTTTCTTTCCGTTTTTGAAGTAAAAGGAAAATATATCGCCAACGAATTTAAACTTGAGATTTTGGCAAATTTCCATATTTTCTAACTCTCTAAATACGAATAATAGATTTTTTTGGCTTTACATAAACCGTCTGAAAGCAAGATGATTCTAAAACACTTTGATCTAGAATGATGAAAATTGGTACACGCTCTTAATATTAAACTTGGTGATTTTTGTCACATTTTGAGCGAAATCCATTCAGAATAAATTTGTCTGTCGGGCCATCTGAATATAAGTTAACATTATAACTACAAAACGAAGAGAGCTACATGAATAAAATTTAGTACATTTTAGTACATCTAAACTGTAGATACCTATTATATTTATAAATGTAATGGAGTGTAGATACATATAAAATATAACAAAATACGTGAGAGGGCTTACTATCTGCCATATGAGCTTTCAAAAGAATATAAATGCGATCTCAAAAACACAAAGAATCAGAGGGAATTCCGCGCATATTAAGAGTTGTGTAATAGTAAATTTAGTAACGATTTTTCCTCGAACAATTTTAGTCCGACCATTAAGTTCAGAGAAAAATCTTTTTTGTCCTACCTGTTTATTTTCCTTCCAAAATAATTAAATTTCTGAGAAATTAGGTTTCTGAGAATTTAGGTAGTATTACCTCCAATAACAGGTAATTCGATTTATAAGGTTTCGAACTGAAATATTTTGAATTCGAAGTAAAGACCCGCTTCTTCATAAACTCGAAAGATAAATGCAAAAATAATTCCAATTTTATCTAAAATTCACATATTTTAAAACAGCAATTATTGAAATAATCAACATCATTAAATAAATTTGAAACAACAGATTTCAAATTCACAATTTCTCCTCTACAACAATATTAATATTATCAGAGCGAATAGAGAAACAAAATTCATCACTTGTTTTCAAAGCTTAGATTCTAGTAATATTGAAAGTACAAACTTTTGTGACATTATTTACAGCTTCCCAAGATTCTAATACAAAAACAGTTTTGTTTTTATGCACCCCAAAATTTTAACTGGCTTTAGCAGGGTTGTCATTAGGTTTCTTCTACATTGTATATTCATTTTTCAAACAATTTGTATTTTTAAAATAATGCTTGAAAAATTTTAAGTCGTTTTTTATTTCTCCTTTAAATTGGTACCAAGTTTATGATTGCCGGTTCGGTATTATTAATGATAAGGATATCTGTTAACAATGCTTCGTATAATTTTGTGGTATCTAAAATGCTTAAATATACTCCTTGGGAAAAGCTTTTTTAAAAATAAGGACTAATACTGCTAATCGATTTCCATACTATTCAGATTTGCTCTCCTTAGAATTTATTCATTCAAAATTTTTTAATTCGATTAAAAATTGATAAATTGACTCCAAAAAATTATTTGTTTCAATGGAAAAGGCTGCTCTGACAATATTTGCCGTTGCACGTTGTTTTTATTGGTTTGAAAAAAAAAGTTTCGATTTCTTTCCATATTAGATAATGCTGTAATAAAAACGGAAGAACTCTACATTTTATGTTGAAGACGAAAACAACTCTTCTGAGATACATATATTCCATCATGCATCTTTAAATATATTCCACGCATAAAGACGGTCAAAACCATTTCCAGCCCTTAGGAAAAAATAAATGTATTCCCTCTAAATGTATGAAATTTGATATATGTTGTATATTTGATATACTACTAAGGTAATAATTGCAGCTTTGTGTCAGATTTGATTTTAATTTGTTAGAAAGAAGGCATTTAAAATGTAAATTCTATTTTTTTTTGTGTGTGCTTATTACTAAATATTACTGATTAATAGCTAAAAAAATGACAGGTATCACACATTAGAATCAATAAAAATATAAATTCATGCCAAATATTATTATTTCGTAACTAATCTTTATTGATGGGATACAAGGCTTTAGCGGCCTTATTCAAGGTCCATAATTATATGTGAAGGGATACTATCTCTATTACAGAATATGCGAGAAAGACTTTAGGAAACTACTCCAACAAATTTTTATTAGATATTCATTTTTAGATGTAAAGTTTAACAAACACGAAATAAATATCTTCCAAACTATTTTTCAACAAATCTTCTACAAAAATCCTAATGAAATAAGGAGGTCGTTAAAATTTTGGATTACATTTCTGATCTGCAGTACATGTACCTGGTCTTTTAGGGAAGAAACAATCATAACACGATATTAAGGAGTTCGTAATAGTTTTCCTACCACAAAAAGACGTGCACTAACGATCTTTGACCTCGATTGGCGCGTGCCAGGCACACGCAGATGTTTGAGGGGCATCTGCTGAACATCTGCCGTCGGATAACCTGAGGGCCATTCATCTTCGCCAAGATATAAGTGTTTGCAGCGCTGAAAGGTAGTAGTTACTCAAGAGCAATCTCAAACGGCACTTTTGCCATCTATCGGGAAATATTCATATCAAGCATAATTTAATTAAGTTCAATTACAATATATATATATATATATATATGAACTATTTAACCATATACAAAGTGTTTATTTATGTAGATTATTATATTATTTTTTATTAAATTTGATTTTGCTAGAGTAATATTTAATTTTGAAACTGCAGAAAAATTAGTTAATTGAATTGTGATCACATAACAAAAGCATATCTGAGGCAGAATCCTATTCTATTAATCTTGCGCATGTTGTCAACTCCCATAAGGTCAATCACAAAATTACGTTTAGCCTCCATAATCATCGATTATTTGGGGAATCCTCTGTAAAACCGAAATTTAAATCTAATTTGTGTTAAAAAAAGGGGGGGGAGAAATCACAGGAAAATACTAAGCAGTCTCAGAAAATTATTTTCAATAAAATTTGACTGATTGATTATGCCTAAAAAACTTCGAATGGAAACAATGGCATTAAATTTCTCTGATAATTACATTTTTTTTATCTTTGCTTATTTATTTATTTGAAGTAGAGATCAAAATTTTTATCCATTTCGTTTTCTAATAAGAAATGCATAAATTATCAGTTGAACTAAAAAAATATCTCTCTCAAATATGAATGCTGCTTACTATCCATTAAACTAAAAAGTGATGTAAATTATAAAGTATATCATCCGTTAAACTATAAAGTATATCATTCATTAAATTATAAATTGATGTAAACTGTAAAGTACATCATCCATTAAACTATAAAGTGATGTAAAATATAAAGTATATCATTCATTAAACTATAAAGTGATGTAAAATATAATTTCCTTTTAAATTAAGCTCATTTAAACGTTATTTAAAATAAATTAAATTAATGATCGATCATTTATAACTACATCAGTTTGTTGACCAACGACATATTTGTCCAGTTCCTAATTCTCAAGTTATAATGATTATTTTTAATTTAAACAAACAAATCCCATTTGAAAAAAAGAGAACACTATCTCAGGAAAAATTTATTTAAAAAAATTACTTTTTTTATCATCTTTCCATTGTCATTTCTTAAAAATATTCATCGGAGTATCTAAGTGTTTATCGGGTTGCCATAAAAGTCACATAAAAACCAAAGTTAAAAATTAGAATAAACCCTTATCATTTTAAACTGCTCCAGTTTTTTTCTTTCTTTCCTTTGAAGAACTTTACCTGCATTATAATTCCACTTTCCCTTTTTTATATCCACCTCATAAACAGAGTGAAGCGTTTTGTTTATAGAACAATGGATGGAACCCTAAAACATTTTCCACGACACCGCTATCTGATTTATTTGGAGTCACACGCTTTTTATGACCGCTCTTGATCAAACATATTGCACCAATAAAGGGTAGTAAAAAAATGCCCTTCTGTTGTGCAGGTACGACGTGCGGCAGTAAAAAGATTTGCATGTCATGATCACGTGGCCTTTTAGGGGCCTTAACAAACCGCAGCAGCCCGCTGTGTGATCGTTGTCATAGCTACCGAAGGTGAGGCTAAAACCCTTGCCTCTCCCTCAACAACCGATAATGCTGTTCTAAATGTTCTCTACTAGATGGATTTCCACTCTTGCGTAAGAAGAATGCATTTTAAGGGTGGCATTATATTGTATGAATGTTAGAAAGGATAGTGGACTATAGAAACTTTGTGTGAAAACAAGGCAATGATAGAGTTATTGATTGTTTGCAACTTATGCCAAAGTTCTTTTGAAATTTAAAATCTTCTATATCTTAATGATGCAAGGGATGAGGAATCAATAATCTGAAAACAATAGCCTTAATTTCAAAAATGTGGCAATTAGTATTTGAACAATATGTCAAAAGATACAGAAATTTTTCGCGACGATTTTTACAAAAAAAGAAAAAAAAAAAAAATAACGATGGAACGTAAAAGAAAATGAAATAATTATCAATTATAATTTTAAAAAAACTCAATAAAAAATTTTTTTTGACAAATGTTAGATAAGTTTAGTTTCGTTATAACAACGTCCCGTTTAAAGCAACAAGAGGGCTATTTTGGGACTGACCTCGTAATTTTGAACCAATAGCAGATGACGAGGACGACACCTGAACTGGCATCCCCCCTCTTCGCACTAACAGTTTGGCCTGACAGATTTAACGTGCAAGAGACCCCTCACACGCCGGTTCTTCGGTGGAATCGAGTCTGGAACCTGAACCCCTCCGGTTCCGAAGCCGAGACCTTACCACCAGGCTACCGCGGCCCTCAAATGCTAGTGAAATATTCTAAGATTATTGTCTTAACCATTACATAAATAATATCTTAATAAATATTTTGTTAGGCATTTAAATATAATTTACCGAGAAAGACTTCTTTGAAATTCTTCTTGAATGCCATTAAATTTCAGAGCACTCACAATTAGGAAGCATGATCTAAAATTTAAATAATATGAATGTGATATCCGTTTGCAAAATTAATTATGATAAGTTTTGTCTCTTGGATTTCAAGAGTTGAAAAAAAAGCAATTTACTTGGGAAATTTAATTTTATAATTATATTGCGAAGAAAATGGCTCCATTTTCTATTGAAATTATTTTTATCTTCCAACAAATACAATAAGTTTAAAAAAATTGTTTAAAAAGGATAATTTTGATATTTACATAAAAAAAACTAAATATGTATAAGATTCGGGAATGAAATGAACGAATGGAATATGGAATAACAAACACCATACAGCTACAAATAAATATAAAAAGAATTCTGACATCGAATTTTTGGAGTAGATTTTAAAAATGGATTCATTATGACAATTCTAAACGACCAAAGACGTATTTGTATGCAGAAGAACCCAATTTTAATATTGTCTCCGTTAAAAAATTGATAATAAATGTATGTTATAAGTATGGTTGGACAAAAAGAACAAAGTCACAAACATTGACAACAGTATCAAATATATAATGAACAATATAAGCAAAAATAAATAAGTTTGGACGATCAGCTGCCTTTGGTGGATAGCTTGCTCCCTCAAATAGTTGACTTTTTAAGCTGCAGAATATTAATGTGGAAAGCGTATTTTTAAAAGAATTTCTCCTTGCAATTTAATAAAACGAAAAACATGAATTTAATTGAATAAGTTAAAATATATCATAACTTGTGAAGATTAAAAAGTCTATATACTTCAAAATATAAGTAGAAGTGAAAGGAATTATGTCCAAAAAAGCTTTTTATTAATCTTAGTTTTAGCATTGACAAAGGCACACGACTGAACATTTTGATGGATGAGTTTGAATGTCATAACATTAAAAACTGTTATAAATCGTGTATTACATTAAAATAATATTAAATATTAGGAAAACATTGTGTAAAAATGAAATTGATAGCATTAAAAATGTAATTTTTTGAGTTTCAAGACTTTGTATAGAATTTTTTTTTTTTTTTGAGATAATAGCTTTGTAAGATATGGAAATCAATTGTTAAGTTATTGTGATTATTTATGTGACAACAGCTAAGCCTATTTTCACGAAATATTAAACTTTATTTGACAACTTTTAATTAATTTTTTTACACTGTATTTCCTTTAAATAAAAGTTTTTTTGCTGACCTTATCTAAAACATTTCTAATATTTTATTTAAATTTCATTAATCAGCGATCGCAAGTATAAAAATGTTTAGTAAAAAAATCAAAGGTTCATAATGATTTGCTTACATTTGACTGTTGCCATTCAGCAATATATAAGAGTGATTTCTGTACCATATATGTTAGCCTTCTTTTTTTTTCAATATATAGACTTTTACAATATCATTTTAAAATCGTATATGATATAAGTGTGCTTTCAGGTATGCTATAATATTGAGTATGACTCATCCTGACTAATTAAATTATCATAAAACGGTTTATAAATGCTCTCCGATCGTAACTTTTTATTCATGCAAAACAAAATATATTCTATAAATTTGATACATCATTTTCATTGGTAGAATTTTATTTACATATCACAGATTTTGAACTGATAAAGTGTAGTAGGCTTTAGATTTTAAATAACTGTGAAGTTAGCTTAATGCATAAATGAACCTCAATTTTATAGTATTTATAAACGGTAGTATAAAATTCAATACTCTGGTCAATTATTTATCTAGTGGATTTGATATTTCTTTATACATCCGTAAACATTGTCAGCGTGGAGGTTAACGAACCATGAAACAAAAATATATTCTATTAAAGCCCATAAAAATATAAATTATTTATTCTGAATCTGAACAGGTTGTACAATGCCGAATAGTGATTGTTTTAACCTACATTACTTTTGACTCAAAAGCTTTCACTGAACTGTTAGCCTAATGATTCTTTTGCATTAACAAGGACATCATTCTCTACTCTTATAGATTCCACGCACAATGGCTATGTAACGTGGTCAATTACTAAAGCGAGTGCAGTGGGTCCAGAGATACTGACCAGATCCTATGCAGCCAACATTAAGATAATTACTTTCCAATGGCCCCATATTAATGGATTTTAAAGGAAAATACCATGTGAGCGTGCCGAGTCCGGTTGAATGATTAACATTGTCTTCGAAATCAATATAAGTTAGTTTGGATTTCAGATTCATTGGACTTTTCGGAAATAAATATTTTACACGGGCAGAGGATTTATTTTTCATGTAGTCTACTAAAAAATAGTTTATGCGTATGATTCAAAATACATAATTCATTTTTAATTCTGTATTTAATCAACGTAACAAAAATTATTTAATAAGAAAAGAGCCGTGACCTGGAACAAAATTCGAAGTGTTTTATTTTTTGTTAATTTTATAATCATAAAAATAATTAATAGTTTTTATGTTTGGAATGTTTAAGATCAGGGATAAGCAGATTTTCCCAGGGAACGGGCTACTTCTAATTTTTTAAGATGTTGCGTCCATCCAATGGCGTAGATGTAGTGAGTTAAACGACCAGGTCTACCATATTTATTATTACTTAATAATAAATACGGAATATGAACTTAACCAATATAAATATAAACATAATAATAGCAAGGTAAAAGCATAATAATAGTAGCCGATTTCCTAAATATGTATATATATATATATATATACATGATTTATGCTGCTGTTGTGACTAGTGGCACCTTACAAGCCTGTTGACAGCTATCTGCCAGCGATTTAGGCCGAGCGAGCGTCTCTTGTTTTTTCAGTTGAACCAACTAGATTAAAAATACGACTTACTACTTCATGCGTCGCATTCGCTTGGTCAACTCCTTGTTTACAGGGGAGGAGCATTCACTCACATGACAAATAGCACACAGAAGAACAATAATGTCCGAACTCGGACTCGAACTCGTGTCTTCCAAATCACGGAAAACTCGCTTCCTGTATGCCAGGACGCCAGCTTTAAGATTTATATACATTGATAGTAATTATAATAACTCCTCCCTTTCTTCGAGGAATATTTAAGTATGTTTCTTCTCCCAAGAAAAAAGACAAAATTATTTTATTTTCAAGTAAACAATACTTTAGGGATATTAAACCAAAGAATAGAATTATTTTAAACGAATCTCTAAAATCAAGTTAATTAACAAGTAATATTTGAAAGCATATTCAAATAAAAGTTGACAAGACAAATTATTCTTGTTTTCATTCAATTGATATCCATTCTTCTTTAAATGTCCCTCATCCCAAATGGTACTTTTGTTCATTCTTTTTTTTGGAGTAAATGCCTGAGAAATTTTTCGTGTTTGACCAACAATCTAATTCGGGAAGTGTATTTTATCATTAAAGTATCGAAATTTTGCTGTTATTCGCCTTCAAAAATAAAATAGTTATAAAAAGCAGTTAAATGCAATAAATAGGCTATTAACAGATGATTTCAAGCCATTAATATAGCTTTGAAGTCATTTTCAGATCAAACTTACATAAATTAAAAGCCATTTAGAGGCAATCTTTATTTCTAAAATTCTAGAAAAGAATCTGCAAGTATCATCTCACTGAATTCTACGAATATTCCAAAACTCAAATCATTGAATGACAAAGGTTCCGTAATCACCTACAGTCAGATCCCCTCATTTAAACAAGAATCCCTGAGTGAGACCGAAACAGACATAGTGTTAAATGATCCGAAGCTGGCAACCTAAACTAAAATTCAATTCCCAAACCACAGACCCCGTGCTTAGTTTGCATCAGATCCATCGATCAAATATGTTTGGCCGGAACTACACAATTTCCGTCCGATTCCTCCCAGCCCGCAATATCCTGAGCGCCGCCTCCCACCATTTCAACACCCCCTTCGCGTCAAAAAATCCCTTGCTGGACAAACACTTTTGATTGATCGATGGATATTGGGCGCATGCCCAGAGCGTGATGTCGGCTACCCGCAATTGCTAGTAAAGAGAGAGAGAGAGTATAAATTGCACAACAACAGGAAATTGGCCGTGAGAAATTTGCGCCAAATTGTGCAAGTGGACTTTAGATGTGAAACTGAAATCTGAAAATGAATATATGGGGAAGATACATAAAGGTGTTTGGATCTCTAGTATATCATTGTTGCATGATAATGTGTTGGCTTGATTTGTATATCTTATTTTTAAAATGTGCTCTTAATTATTAGACAAGATAATGCCAACAACAACCAAAAAAGAATTTAATATCGTCACAGTGAGCATGTTTATAAATCTAACAAATAAATTAATTAAAAGTATTATTACAAATTATATAAAAAGCTATTTAAAAAAAATCAGAGATATATGTTAATAAAATTGATATCACTGAATTTTTATTATTTTAATATTAAAAGGTGAGAGGAAAAAGAAACAGTAAAATAGTTTCCAAATGTAAATATAGAATTTATTGACATGTAAAGTACAAACTTATGAAATACACTAATATATTGTAGTACGTCCTTTAGAAAATGGTTAAAATTAATTTATTATCCAATCTTTGTTCAAAATGCGAAAAACTTTTATTTTATTTCTGATATAAATTTATTTTTTAACGAGACTACCAAACCTCTTTATTTTACCTTTATTCTTGTACAATAATATAAATAAATTTGGAAAGATTTAAAGAAACATTTTTTCAATAATTGAATAGGCATAGCAATTACAGCACTTTTTTTGCAATAATTCAGCTGAATCGCTTTACATATGCATATAAAACATTAACGTACGTGGTACAGAAATCACTATTAGTAATTATTTTCAATTGTCTACATTCAAATATAAACAAACCATCATACGAATTTCACCAGCTTCGTTGAAACTTGGTTTTAGTTTTACAGCTGCATTGATTCAATAATAATTTAATTAATGAGGAGCAAAATATTACCAACAATGTCCTGGAGTGTGTTTGCTGCATCACCAAAAAGTCCATACAGTCAGAGGAAAAAAGATTTGAAAAAAAAATCAAGAAATTGTCTTCAAACAGAAAGTTTAATCGAGTTCAAAAAATAGGCTGAACTTTCTACAGATGAATAATCTATATGATTTTTTCCCTTCCAAGTATCAGGAGTGGCTTAGTAAGAGTTAAGGTCGTTCTGCACCGTGGCCTTAGTTTTTTGTTTTTATTTCCCTTTAAAATGTGAAAGAACATTGTAATATTTTATTACTAGCACGCTCCTTAATACTGGATTTAAAAAATCTGTCAAAAAATTATTGGGATACACACGCAGTTTTTTATCGTAATATTTACTTACAAATGAAACTGAAACTAAGAAGTAATTACTATTTTGATACATACAAATCATAATACTTCAAACAAAACTCTCATATTGAATGCAATTACAATTATAATTCAAAATAAAGGAAATCAATTTTAAAAAAAACGGGCTCAAAAAAATACTGCGACATTTTCCAATAAATTAAGAAAAAATGCAAACTTAAAAGTTAATATCTTTTAGCTCTTGCCTTTTATAATCCCAAGAAGTCCATTTGGCATGGACTGAACCAATTTTTTGCAAAATGACCCATCGATTTTGGCCCACTCCTCGACCAAATGTTTTCTTAAATACTGTATGTTAGAAATTTGATGTTCATGTAGTTTTTTTGCTGCAAACAATCCCACAAGATGTTTGTGCAAGTCTTAATAACACTAGGACAGCGGTAAAAGACATATAATTTTCAAATATCAATAGTACATTTCGAATCATTATCTTGGTACAATTTAAAAGGAGATTCCCAGCTTTTTCGCTCTTTATTTTAAATTTCGTTAGGGAATGGCAAGATTGACATATTTATTCATTTTACCATCAATGTAAGTTCCCTGCACCAGTGCTTGCAATACAACGTTATACTATTTAATTTCCACCTCCATATTCGACAGAAGGCGATGAAGTTTTGACACGCATAGTTGTATTTAGTTGGTTTCAGTTAAACGTTTTGCTTACAATCCAACCCATCAGCAAAAATTACATTTAAACAAAATTCTTTTAGATGTTTTGCATACATTTTAAGAAACACTAGCCTAGCTTCTTGATTTGCTTTATTAATGTCGGACTTTCTTTGAACTTACTTTTCAATTGTAGAGTCAATTTTTTATTGCTCTATTTTTGGATTAAAATGAGCTTGTTTCACAATCCACCTCTCTTCAAGTTCATTAAATATCCTTGGACGTTTTGATCTTTGTTTTCAACACTACTTGTTGTTAATTTGAACGTTATATTTAAAAGTAAAATGCAAAAACAATAATGTTAAAACAGTGGACTTACTCAATTTCTAGATATGTTCTATAAAACGAAATGATTTTCTGTTTTACTAATGACATATTACGAAATTTCATTCATCAACCAATAAATCCTTTTTTTTTAGCATTTACTTTCTATAAGCAATTTTCTACGTTGAACTTCAATGCTTAAAATTACAGTCTAAAAAGGGGTAGTAAATTTAATTCTATTGATGTGCTATATATTTGTTTCATTCCTCATTTCAGAAGCGTCCTCAATAAGTTTTTTAGTCCTATTTAAATTTGAATCATATTTGAAAAGCTAGATCAAATTATAATCCTAAAATTATAATAAAAATTTTCTCACAAATTGTACATCAAACAGTAAAATATTTTTTGATTCATTTTGTTTTTACTTTAACGTGATAAAAGTTTTATAATAGTTTGTGGTTACTTATACCAAATATCCTAATAAATGTTTGAGTGACTGTATAAATTCTTATAATTCCATCCCATCTTTACACCACTTATAGACGAATTTCCGATGAGGCAGCTGCTTAGGCCAGAGCTGAGAAAGGATGGCACGAGTAAATTAAAAAGATATTATTAACCTCGATACCAAATAAATTTTTAAAAATTACAAATTTCTCGATTATAAAATGTTAGACTTATAGCAGAATTAACAATAAATCAAGTAAAATTGGGCAAATTTATATCTGTTTTATTACACTCATTTAGCTATTTCTGTGTTTATAAACATCGTATGCATTTAAACAGAATGTTTTAGGATCATGAAAGTAGCGCAGTCTTGATTCAAATAATTAAAAATATGTGCATTTTTGCAAAAATATTAAATAGAGTAAATCATTAATTGTATATTAAGTTAAAATAGTGTTGAAACGTGAAACTAAATTGACCAGTTTATTAAAACAGGGACCTCATCATGTGAGCTATCTAAAGTCGTAAAATGTCTAATTCCCCTACTGACACCACTGCAGGTGCAAAGTAGTTTAAATAGTTATAATCTATTTATTGAAAATTTAAAAATTTGCTTTTAAAAATCTTTTTTGACCTATAGTTTCAAGAATTTAATCAAAACAATAGGTCATAAGATTTCCCCAACAATTGTATTCCACTTCTCATTATTTATCAAGAACTTTTTTCTCTTATTCAATATAATGCAAGGGATATTTCGTTTACATGTGTAGGAAACACATGATTTTTGCTGCGAGAGAGGGTCGAAAACGTGAATGCGGCGCGGTCTGGTAAAAATTGACAATTTGATGGATTGATGATATTATTTTCGTGACCAGAAAGGTTCGCACTGCTTTGTCGGCCGACAGCCTTTTGTTTCCACGCTGCACACAGAATAGGTCCGCGGACATCCATCATTCCTTTCGGATCGTGAATGCCGTATCTGGTGGAAAATATCTGATTTACAGAAAAGAATTTCGATTCAAAGCTTTGATTTTGAACTTTTTGTCCTAGTTTGGAAACTTTCATAAAAGTGCCATGGCTTTTGCATATAATAAAATAGTTTATGTGGCAAAAACTGTGCTACCCACAGTTCCACACGTTTTTCTTATATCTTTGTTTACGCAACACATTTGTATTTAGGTTTTAGTATAGTGAAGAGAATCGTATTTAATCATATTAAATCTTTTATTTAGATTTTTGTTTTGCATTTTTTAATTGGATTCGAAATTTAAAATAAGTTCATAATTTAGATCTCAAGACAAACACCAAATTTAATTTATCTAGCTAAATGTAATTTTGAGCTATCGATAGACCAATTATCAGGTAAATTAACAGATAGCTTACTAATTGTTCAAAATCTGATTTAGTTGAAAATTTGAAGCATATCTCTAACTGTATGAAATAAAGATTATATACTAAAATTCACCCATCTGGTTTATTATCTCTTTCACATATAAATGAAGGAAACAGAATCATCGACCGATAAACATTTCAAGCATTTAGTTCATAATTTGATAAATATGAACAATTCTAGTGATATTAGCCATGTGCCAAATTTAATCTATTCAGCTGACTTCGTTTTTGAGTTATGTGGTTACATGTACACAGAATGACAGATAGATAAAATTCTCCTAGACATATCTTTTCTTAAAACTGTAGAAATCTATTTATCGATGCAGTGATAACATAACAAATATCGTCTGACTACATAACTGCATCATCTATCTACATAATAAAGAAGAGATTTTACATTTATTTTAATGACGTCCATTCAACAATTCTCTTTCTTGGCGACAAGTTTGGGAATCAAGTTGTGAGTCAAGTTTGGAGAATTTGGCGACGAGATCGAACGATGGCGACAATGCTGAAAACACGGGAATTTCGACGATAATTTTATTAGAACCGAAATAAGGTATCTTCATAGAAACTTTCATACTCTATAAAGGAAGGTATGTAAGAGAAGGCGCAAACACGAGAATCAGTCAGGTTAATGAATATTCTCTTTGGAGGGCGAATCGTAAAGCAAGATATCCCGTTATTTTTTCGTACTAACATAGCGTTTTGAGATTTTCATAGATGTATTTGACTTTGAAAATGAATGTGCATTCATTTGTTGTGTTGCCACTGTTTTCGTGTTTCTTGTGGAATAAAAAATTTCTATCAGATTATCGAGCTAGTTGGACTTCTCGACACACACTCACCGGATTAAAAAAAAGAAAGGGGGTACAAGAGATTCGAACTTCTAATCAGGAGTTGAGTTTGGTTTTTATCACACGAAAACCATCTTTGGCTAAGCTGAACCACACTCGTGAAATTAAAATATTTTTATCAATTTATAAATAAAATCAAAACATGGAATGTCTACAAAATTCGAATATTTAAAACCATAAAAATGTGAATAATGAAAAAGCGCAACAATTATGTAATGTATAGGACTGTACTAAAAAGCGCAGCTAATGTTTATATATAATTATGAAAATTGATATTTTTTTTAAAAAAACTTTATATGCGGAGTTTTGGAAAGCAACCCGCCAAAATCAGTGTGAGATTTCTGGAAATAAGCAAGAAGCTGTAAAAAGGACATTCTACAAGAACGTGTAAAACAGCCATAGGACTGTTATAAATTGAGCAAAATAGTGTTTCAAATTAGTGCCCCATCAAGAAATGTTGGTAAGTGAATAGAGTGTGCAAAATACATAAACTAGTTAAAACTGAAAGGGAACTAAATTGGCATGGCTCCCTGTGTAAAGTGGACAGAAATTTATTGTAGATTTAACTTTATGAAGCGTATTAGGAATCTGTGCATCCCATTCAGTTTGCTAATTGGAATGCAGAAGTGACATTTATATTCTTATAATCAGGAAGATAAATCTGTATTGACTAGAAAGTAGTTGCCGATTCAGAAGCCATATCCGCCTTTCTATTTCCCGTAATTCCCAAATTCTACTCAGGAAATCACAATGTGATAATGGAACAGATTCCTCTTAATGTTTAAGAACTTTCTTGCTTTATTTTACTTAAAATTAGCTATTAATCCTAAAACTGCATTTAAATAACATAAAACTGCTCCGTTTCATTATACTTCATTACATGTTTTGTAGAAATATTAAGTAGTGTCCAGAGGGGAATTTCTTTGCTGAAGAATAAATCCTGCAGTAAAATTTATATGTGAAAATTTATAGTTAGAATATTCCTTCAACTTACTCATGTTTGAAACAGACATCCATCAAAACTGAATTTTATAATAATCTCCCTTTGGGTGTGAAACCATTACCCTCTTTTTTTTATCCATACCCCCTAGAGTGTTTCATCATGATTCGTTTGATAGAACGCGAATAAATGAACAACAAAAGGCAGGGGGAAGGGGTTGCCTAGAAATAGATTGAGCTCCCTTCATTTAAAACTCATTTGTCATTGACTGAAGTGGGTGTCCAGATCTCCCAAATTTTTATTGATGATCTTTCCTACGAAAATGATCTGATGGAGGGGGGGGGAGAATGAAATCAGAGACCTCGTTGACAATTTCTGATTGTCAGTGACCCTTATGTACTTTAAAAGTTCCAAGAAATATAGATGGCCATTTTATTCTATGGGTAATTTTGGCTGTAGACTAAGTGTGCTACTCATCCAAGGACGTTATATAATTTATTATACCAATTTTATTTTTATTTTGAGCCAAAAATGCATTTTATTATAACTGGCCACCTTTAAAGATCAATTGTTTGTAAAGGCAATTAATTTTTAAGGCTGTTAAATGCTTAATATGAAAAACACTTTTTTAACTTTTCAATTTGTTATTTCATACAATTGAAAAGCATGAATTTGTTTGAATCAATTTTGTATGAATTATTGTAGATTCAAATTAAAAAACTGTTTATATTACGAAATAAAAGTAGAAGTGGAAATTATTTTTTTCTTATGTCCAAAGAAATCAGTGGGGGTTTTTTTTTCTGTTTAAATTTTAACATTAATAAAAGCATGCAACTGAAACATTTTGTTGAATGTATTTGAATTTCATGAACTTTAAAACATTGTAACAAATTGAGTGTTAAATTAAATTTTTAAAAAATATTAAAAGTAAAGCGAAAAAATTATAAAGAAATGAAACTGATGTATTTAGATATTTTTTTGTGTTAATAAAATACAAAAAATATTTTTATATTATTAGTTTTGGAAGATAGTGTCTTCAATTTCTATAGCAATTATACAGTTAGCTACGATTAAGACCATCGTTTGACCTCAGTTAAATTTTGAGCAAAACATTGAATTAAGTGCAGCTGAAAAAAAAACCCGTCTGAGTGCTCATCTGAGTGCAATATTAAATGCAAACTCAAGTGCAAACTCAAAAGCAGTCTAAGTGCTCATATTACGATTTGTTTCCATTTGGCTGTTGTCATTCGATAACAATTAATAAAATCGATTTCATTCCACGTACGTTAGCATGCACGTAAAAATATAATTGGATATTTGCTTACTGATTATGAGATTGAGTATTCACTTACTGATTATAAGATTCGGTATTTACTTACTGATGATAAGATTGGGTATTTACTTACTGATTGTAAGATTTGGTATTTACTTACTGATTATGAGATAGGTATTATTTGATTATATGAATAGTTAATGATTGAGTATTTAATTTTTTCGGTGCACACCATTAGGTATACTTTTAATATATATATATATATATATATAAACTGGGATATTTAGTTTCTCCACATTTAATGTTAACGTTCTAATTAACAAGGTAATTAATAAATCAATATTTTATTTTAATTTTTTATTTCAGCATTTTCAAAAATTATGCATTTTTTATCACGATTCAGATCTGTACAATATTTATGATATACTATACAATATCATTTAAGAGTATACAATATCGCCATCATCATATATAACATCAATTAAGAAAACACTTGGAGTTTAAAAAATAATAATTAAATGAAAAAAGTGAAAACAGAAAGGAGCCTGCCTAATTGCATTTGATAATAGTGTCCTAAAACTCTATAACTAATTGCTATCTTTTTCACAAATCTATTTATTTAATATATACATACGGACAACCATTTTATAAATCAATCTACCAGCAGCTCTTGTCAACCCAGAGGCCTTTCTTAATGGAAAATCTGTCATTGACTGAAATACTGAATCTTTTCTTACCAGAATTTACAATGAAATTATTATTTTATATCAACTTATGTTCATGAAAAATAATTGTTTCGAAATTAAAGATAATAAAATGGCATGATATTGGGAAGGATTATTACAAGTACTGCTTTAAGAATAAAAAGTGTAAATTCACTTGAAACATGAGGGAAACCACTCTGAAATGAAACGATTTACCGCATGACAATATCAAATATCCGTCATTATTTTACAAAAGTTATTAATAAATATATAAAACTGGACAAATGAAATATAACAATTCTGGTTTCATTTATCTCCCTTTATTCTGAAATTAATTTTCCATGCACTTAAGAAAGAAAAAATAAAGAAGAAGGAAAAACGAAAACATGATTATAATTTTTTCTTCTTCTGTCATGGTTTGCGATTAGTCATTTTACGTCCACGGCAGTATTCTTATCAATAAACAAAGACTGATCTGGCCGACAAACAAAACCATCTGGAGAAATATATCACCCACTTTCAAGTAAACAGGATGTCCTGTGAAATTTACTGTAAATTAATAATTTGATTGCGACCTATGAACAGTTGTTCCAGAAACTTGGCAGGAACAGTTCGTTTCAAGGAAACGATCTGCTAAATCACTTGACATGAACATATTTAGCAGCGTACGCTCACAGTGAGACCAGATGTTCAGTTTTAAAAAGCCAGCTGTTGTGCAAATCGTGCATTAACTTCTGGTTGAGGGTTCATTCAATACCTGATGCGGGATCTCCACACAATGCCACCTCCCCCTATACGTTTCTGCTGAAACGAGTTGAGGCAGGCTCAGGAATATACAAAACAGGAGTGAGATAATTTAATTTTATTGTGAATAAGGTGCCATAGTTCACTAACTGCACCAAGTGCGGAACACGCTTAGAGAAACAGATGTGAGGGATACTGTTCATTATATGGATGATGGATTTTGTTTTATAAAAGATCTAATGCATGCCTCACTTTTGCTTCAGTTTATCATTTGTTCTGAAAAATGAGGATTGTAATTTTTTTATCACAACTATTATATATTTAATTTTTTAAGGAATAGGAAATTTAAAAAATTGGAACATCTTCGATTGAGTTGTAAAAGAAGCAGAATCATTTCACTTTGGGATGGTCAATGAAGAAGTGTAAAATGGCACGTTTTTATAAAATGATGATATTCAAATTTGCATAACTCACTAAGTTTTAGTAAGTCGCTATAGAAAGGCCTTTTTTTTATCTAAAATGTTAGCCTCTCAAGAATATTTTATTAAATAAGAGTCCTAAGACCAAAGACCTGTATAAAAATACAAAATTCATAATCCATCAGAATTTTTATTGATCCAAGTACTTTCATCTGCAAATAAGACATGAATCCAATAGATTTCTGGCTTATTTGTCGATGATTCTGTGAAAGAAAGGTTAAAATATCTTTTTGTAATAACAAAACATTTTATTCGCGATGAACTTCTATGCTAAATTGCTTAGACGCTCAAGAAGAAAATGTTTTGTTATTATTAATTTTTATTTTATTAAAGATTGTCTAAATACTATGTCAAATAGTGTCAAATGAAAATCAAATAGAAAACATTTTAATAAATTCAGTCTGAATTTTTTACAACACTGACACAAGGAGTTAAAAAAAGAATTAACTATAAATTTCTTATTATGATAAGTTACTTATCTTGTTTCAGATTCAATTTTCTTCTTTAAAGTTTTTTTATCACATACAGCACAGCAAATTCACTAATTTAACGATAAGCTGAATTAATTTATTATTATTTCTATGATGAAAAAATAATCACTTTCCGAATGTTGTTTGTTGTTTCCTTGCTGCTACAAGCTATTTTTAAATAATAAATAGGAGACACAGATGTTAGCGAGAAAGAATGAAAACCAAACGATTTTTTAAATTCCACCAAAATACAAAAAAGTTCCAGATGACAATTTTTGTTGCATCCGACAGACGATAATTTTATCCGAAATATTTCGATATGTGAACACTTTTGCGGTGCTTTATCTCTGGATTCTTACATTTTTATATCTTATTAAATAACGAAATAAAATAAATACGATTTTTTTACCAGAAATATGAAAAAGAAAAAATCACATGGAACATTGGACTTCATATTCGAATTCATTATACTAGAATGAATATACTGAATTTCGAATTCAATTAGATGTTACTGTGGATTTTTCTCAATTTAAAACGTGTATAAAGACTTTTAGAAGGCAATGTAAGTATTAAGTTTCTTAGCTCTAGGCCAAACGGCCTAGTCAATAAGGAACCAATATACACAATTTTTATTATTTATAGAGATATTTATTTATGTTTGGAGGGCTTAATATCATTTCATGACAATAGTTTTAATATTTTTTATTTGCTAATATGACCTTAAATATCTATCAAATAATTATATCATTATTTTTAATCGATTTACTAAATGAGGGTCACTTGCAACGCAGCAGCGAATGGAAAATAAATATATAGTACAATCAATACGCCACAGAACTACTAAACTCCCCTCTTATTTCGAAAGATTTAACGCCCTATTACAGAAGAAAGGAAAGAGCGAGGGAGAACATCTCATATAACTGTCAAACTAAGAATAAATGGCTACCTCTGAAAGCTCTGAAAAGTACACTCGGTATATTGGTCGATAATAATGGAGACTTCGGTAGTTCCACAAATGGGCTATTTTCGCCTTCCGAGTATATCTTCGCATTTTTGTTTTTTCCATTGAACTTTAAAGCTAAACACACATAATCCCATTATTTTTTTTCCCCTTTTCAATGTTATAATATCGATTACAATGCAAATTAAAGGAAGAATAAAAATAATCTTTACGCTGCACATTTCCGATTAAGGTAAATTTCACCTTTATCATAAAAAAAGAATTTTTGTTGCATTTATTAGATTTACACGAAGGTGACGGAACCAACTCGTAACATTAGCCAGTCATTAGATTAAAAATTTCAGCCCGCATTAACAAATTGCATGTTGTGTTTTTGTTATATTGTGACAAAGTTCATTTCCTCCTCAAAAATTGCTGTGGATTCCAAAAATTAAATTGATGTTGAGTAATGATCATGTATGAGGTGAAATGAATTGGATACATTTGAATTTTTATTTCGCAAAAAAAAAAAGAATTCGCACTTGTCTATATAAAAAAGTAATACATTATATAGTTAATACACAAAGTTTAATCACAAAAGTTAGCATCTGAATAAATCAGATTGAGTTATAATTAGTATGAAGCTCCTTAATTAATACCTTGTATCATTACTATTTAAATAATTTTAAAAAAATCTATTGACACTATATTTTGACAAAATGATTCTAGTAGCTGCTTTCCTGGCCTAGTGGTAGTGCGTCTTCCCTGTAATCTGGGCATCCTGGGTTCGAGACCTGGTTCGGGTTCGATTGTTCTTCACCTTTTTTATCAGTGAAGAGGAATAAAAAAGCTCCCTCCCTTACACAAAGGAATTATGCAAGTGGATTTCATCTTTCTGTGTGCTAGAAGTTAGACTTCTACCTTCGGATTTTCAGGGTCTTTACCTTCAGGACATACTGCACCTCTCTTTTCCTGATATTTTGTTTGAATTGGACTCAATCCAAGGGGTATAAACAATAACAACTAGATTCTCATTCCCTAAAATATCTAAATAAAAAGAAAAAATTACTTTCGTCTTATACCTTAATAAACAACCTAAATCATATATTGTGAATGTGCATATCATTTAATTCGTAGCATCTTACATTGAAAAATGATGACATGTTTAACTTAACTGCTGGAAGTCGCCTCACGAATTTCAAAATCAAAATGGTGTGAAGTACAAGATATCTATCAAGCTGATACCATCAATGTATATCCTTTAACTAATAGCAGTAAATTTCCTTCTTAGACGAATAGAACTCTTCACTCAATTTCATCACATCAGAACTCTGTAAACTTCTTTTTCATTCTTAAGAATCGATAGATTCAAACTAATCTTGGTACCTATTTAAGAAATCTTTTTTAAAACTGCGCCAAATTCGTTCAATGGCGACAAAAGAAAATCTGGCACTTCTGAATCAAAAATCAGAGTCAGTAACCCTAGAGCTTAAGCTCATGGGGCTTAGAAAGCTCAATGACTATACCCGAGAGGAAAAGAGCCTCATATATATTTTTTATCCCCAGAAAAAAAAATTCCCGGGGCAGAGGGTCGGAAGCGTTATTGCTTTTTACTTTTACCTGGATCTTCATCCTCATCTATCCGTTGCCAAGACAACGATGAGACATGGTTGGACATTAATTGCCAACCCCACTGCCCGGAAATCAGCAGCAATGGGTTTTTCACCAAATATGACGCAGTGATTTTTTTTTTTCCATTTCTTTATTGGGGCTATTTTGTGATATCTCAGAAACACATACAGAATGGATTTAGCTTTTGTGTTTTATATATTAGTTCATCGTGGTTTTTTACAATTTTCTTTTAAATAGCAAATTTAACTGACAACTGTTTTGAAAATACGTTGTATAGAAAGTACGAGAGGGGAATAATGAAGATCTTATAATGGGATCTTTTAATGGAGATCTTTTAGTGTATCTTATAATGGAGATCTTTTAAAAAACGACAAAATATTAAATGATCATAGAGTTGCTTTTAGCCATCGGTCATCGAAAATTGATAGCAAATATTAAAGTTCTAATATAATAGGTTGAATTTTAATTAAAATTAGTGCAAACAAAAATAAATTATTAAAACAAAAGAAAAATTGCTCGTACCATTACAAACAGCCTTTGCGCAATGAACATTAATTTTGAGGTGGATAATATATTAGCATAATAATGTTTAAAGGCTGGTATATTATCTATAAATTGAGTTATGTGATATTTAAGATGAAAAATCTTTCAAGTTATTTTTCATATCAGATCTTTCGATCCAGAATTACCAAATACAGTACCTAATTCTTTCTTGAGTAGAAGTTACTCATTAGAAAGGAGTTTTCAAAATTTCAATTAGATTCCTAAATAACAATTGATCATTTTTTTATTGATTTCTCTCAACAAATTCAGAATATATCGTGTACGCCAATCAATTTTCAATATTTCAGATTTTAAGATTTTATTCCAGTATAATTTTTTTCTTTAATTTTAATAAAATTTAAAAAATTCCTGTATGTATATTTTGATGAAATACTTATATAATATTCAATAAACAAGCGACTTTTCAATGATATTAAATGCATATTTTTGTGTGTACGTCAACGCTTTTATCTAATTAAGAGAAAACTTTATAAATAATATTCAGACAGACGAATCGAGTCAACATTTTCTTACCACATGTTTCAAATTTAGTTTTTTTCGCAAACTTGTCTTTCTTGCCTCCCGTTCAACTCTCTTCAAATAGCCATCGTAAATCATAAATCCCTGTTTGCAAGATTGCATTGTCGGACTTCTATTTCATAATGCAAATGGGAGGAACCTACACCAGGCAGGTCATTCTTTTTTCACGAATTCTGATTGACAGAAAACATCTCTCGCATGATACTTCAGCCACAAAGTAATGTACTGACATCGAAATGGATCACTCAAACGAAATATCGTCTTGTAACAGCTGTTTTTTGTCATTTATAATGCATGAAATGAAATGGGATATCGGCTACAGAAGACAACTCAACGATAGATTATGCAGGTGTCCTATTCTGCAACATTGGCAAAGGAAACCGCCATATTTGTACACTACGTTATATTCTGAACACTGTACAATTGAGTGGAATGAAAATGTTCTTTAATTTTTTCGTTTAGATTTTTGTTGGTAATGTAATAATAGGAAAAAGTTGCTCTTTAGGTTCAAAAACAATATTAAAAAAATTTGGTTGCAATATTGCATTACCTTAGAGGTCGCAAAAAGCTCAAAATTTGTTTTAAAAAATAATAATAAAAAAAAAACGGAAAATGAAAAATTTTATAAAAGACCTCTACAAATTTTTCCTACTTTGGTAATAGTGGGGAAAAGTTGTCTTTTAGTTTCAAAAACAATATTACAAAATTTTGGTTCAAATATTATATTATCTTAGGGTGCCACAAAAAGCTTGAAATCGGTATTAAAAAAAAAAAAGGAAATTTAAAAAAAAGTGCTTTTAAAATTTTTTCGTTTGGAAATAGTGGTGAAAAATTAGATTTAAGGTTCAAAAGTAATTTTTTAAAATTCTGGTTGCGATACAACATTATTTCGAGGTGATGAAATTTTGTAAAAAAGATTGAATAATTATAACTGATAAACTAGTTTTCTGAACTTTTCGTTCATATAATGTTACAAAAAGTGATTTTAAATACATATCTAAGCCATTATAATGGTAAAAATTATTAATTATGATCTGTAATAATAAACAAAATACTTTTTATGTTCAATTTTGCGTTTTTTACTTTTTTAACCATAATGATTACAGATGTTGCAGCTGCAAAATGTTTCGTTCTTCTTCACTGCCACATTAAACCATTTTTTTTATAATTGAATTTTAGCATATTAACACGTGTTTCGAATTTTGCTCGTATGTATCCTTCTCTTGCTTTTAAACCACAGACATTTTGAGCAAATTCGGCCACCAGTCCCACAACTTTTTCCACAGTTTGCCTGTGATAAGGAAACCAGGAAAGGTCGATAATCGAATCCTCTATACTATTTGGTTTAGATTCAGATCCCTTCTGCATAAAGCTTTAACTTAATATTAAACAGTACAGGAACTTGGTAGTTGTATCACTTCTCGTCTATTTGATGGATCTGATTGACTGACCTTTTTTTGTAAAGAGCCCTGTTGTTCTCAGTGCCCAGCCAGTACAATAGCAAACATGTTTTTATGCTTTTATTCATATGAAAATACCACAGAAAACTTTTCATTTCATTATCAGGGTGCACAAAAGTCTTTAGAAAGTTGCAAAAAGTGTGTTTTTATGAAACTTTTACGTCTTTGCGGCACCTCAAGATGTACTCTTTTTTATGATTTGTCTTATCGATACCAAAAGGTATCTTTTCCACTCTATTACATATTAAAAATCAAAAGCTGATTATTTCGTAAAAAAACTTTAGTATGTAGAGAAAATTTCAATTTTATGAAACTTTAACGCTCTTGCGACACCTCAAGACATACTCTAATGTTGCTTATATTTATAATTTATTTTATCTACACCAAAAGGCAACTTTTCGGCGCCTTCAAATCAAAACTTCGTTTCAAATCCAAATTAAAAATCAAAACTTCGTTTTTTCGTTCCATCCTACTGTACAGTTGTAGTTGATCATTGATTTTTACCATAACGTTGAATTTTTTTTTAACCACAAAAAGGGAAAGATTGGTCAATTAACAATCTTAATGCTGGATTTTGAAATAAATTTAAATATCAATAGTAGAGTCAAATAATTTTTCAGAGATGCTTCTGTGACATTCAATAACCTATTTTTCTATTTAAAAATATTTACAGACGTTCAATAAGATTGAAAAAAAATTCTACAATGTTTATTTCCAATGCATAAAAATATTCTAATATTTGGCCATCAAACAATACAAACAAATAAAGAAAAAAAATCTCTTATTTATAGATATATACATCGATATTTTAGAGTGTTAACTCTAGAATAACAGCAATAAATTCATCCATATTCAAATTTTTATTTCAAATTGCTTTTTTAATATTCTAATTTCTGAACATTTTTTATGTCCATTATATCTAAACAAAATTATTTTAATATTTGTCTTTGCCCTTTTTTCCCTCTTATTTTTTTGTAGGGGAATAGGTAACTTTAATGTGGCCTAAAGCTAACACTCTTTCGTTTCGTATGTGATAATTTCTAATTTTTGTAATTTCATTGCCTTAGCATTTCCCTAATTACGAAAAA
The DNA here is from genome assembly GCA_026543055.1 of Argiope trifasciata. Classification (NCBI taxonomy): domain Eukaryota; kingdom Metazoa; phylum Arthropoda; class Arachnida; order Araneae; family Araneidae; genus Argiope; species Argiope trifasciata. The sequence goes on from JAPMOQ010052033.1 coordinate 48,112, forward strand.
AAATCAAATATCTCATTGAAAATCAGAAGATATCGACCAAAATTTCATTTATGTTTGAATAACCGTTATACTAAATTAGTTCTTTAGATGTATACTCGTGATATAACATAATAATATTTATAACCTAGTATATTATCTTTAAATTACTGCATGCGTGATTAAAAATCATGCAAATCATGTAGCAAAATCTACGGAATGGACATCATCAAGAATATTTGGATCAAGAATGATTAAACTTGGCAGATATTTATTGTGTGGGCAATAGCTCCTGGCTGAAAAAAGTTGTATATTAAATATTTAATCAAAATTTTAACACTTTTCCTCAATAACTTCAAAACTTATAAACTGCACACACAAAATATTTTTCGGTCAATTTAAAAACCAAATAATAAGTTTCTCAATTTTTACTAGATTTATTTTTGTATACTCGTTCCAATAATTTAAACCATTTTTAAATCTAATTTTAAATATATTTTAGGTAATACTTTTAATTGTATCAATTATGACACTTGATGACATTTAACAACACTCAAAATGCTAATTTTAGTTAAAAATAAACTTTGAAAAATATTTTTTAATGAATAATGTCCAAAAAAAATTATAAAGCAACTGTGTTTTGAACGAAAGGTTGAAAAGTTTAGATAAGTTACTTAAATAGTACAAGGCTCGATTAGAAATTTTCTGTTACTGTGAATGATACTGAAATTCTTAATTTCAAATTTAGGGTGATTTTAGAATAATAGAATGCTTTATTAAGACTCTTCAATTTCCGAATTATATCATCTAAGTGTTAAAATCCTTTATACAATAATCAAATGTCTGGTTTTATGTAAGTTTTATACATAAGTTATTTTTTTAAGTCCAATAAGTTGGAATCTGTAAGTACAATCATAGATGGCGGCGCCGTCAGATAAAGAAGGGATGTCCTCAGAAATATTTATTGATGGATGACACTTGGATCGACATGGAACGAAAAGTTAATGTAGGCGTATTACGACGTCGTCGGTTGTTGTCACACAAATGACGTCAGACCTCACATCGATGTTTGTGAAGGTAATCGATTTTTCTGTTTTCATTCGCCAGACGGCCTTGAAAAGTAAGCACTCGACAGCTTTTATTTTATTAGTAAGAAATATTCGTCTAAAAGTTTTTTAAAAATTGTGTAAGTTGATATTATGATAAAAATTTTGAAGAAAAAAAAATTAGGATTGTTTTGGATAAATTTTGATTCAAATTGCATCAAGTGTTGTTTAAAAGTAATACAATATTGAGGCTGATTTTGACTCGAATAAAATTTTCCTGATACATTTTATGATTTATATAGAAATTTTATACAAACGTACATGCAGATATACTTTTCCTTTCTAGGAAATGTTAAATACAAAAAATTACATATTTAGTTTTTTTCATCAAATTCTTGTTACGTTAACATATTCTAGTTGCAAAATTTTGATTAAATCAATATAGGGTTTGACTGTTTGTCACTTTATGATTTATATAGTTTTTAAAGTATCCGACTGCGTTAAAACATTGGTATTCGACCACATTGGCAATTTTTTAAAAAAGTGTTATTTTTTGTAATTCAGACTTTTTTCTTTCCAAAACAGTTTTTTTTTTAAGAAAAGGAAGGTCTAACCTATTATCTAGTGGAATTTTAAGCAAAATTTATTTTTCAGCTAAAATTTGTCTTCAATTTTAATTTTCATAAAAATTATCCATCATTAACATGATATACCAAAATCTAATAGAGGTATTTACATAAAAATTTCGGAGTGTGTTTTAAATAATATAGGCAATGAAATGAACCAAAAGTTTTTGTGTTGGTGAAATATTTTTTCTGTTGTAGGTGTTTTTAGAAAAATTAAGTTGCGAATTTATGGAAAAAATGCATATATACGTATATTTTTACCTATAACTTCTTTGCATCTCAAAATGTTTCTTATATTTTGGTTCATTTCATTCATTATTATATTTTATAACTTGTGCATAAAGCAAAATAGGTTTGTTGCATTACAATTTTGTGTAGAATGTTAACCGTTTTGATTAAATTTCACTAAAATTTACCGCAAATTTTCATATTTCTCAAAATATATTATATTCTCAAATAATGTTTTTGTATTTATAGTGTTTATAATTAGAAATGCATCTAAAAACCAAAAATATTTTTTAAAAAATCAAATTTTTCAAAATTTGTCCTTTGATCGTAGTCTGTTACAAATAAAAACTTTATACTAAAGTACATGAAATTCCATTCCTAGAGAATAATTCATTAAATTCTAGTTATACATCAAATTTTTGATTAAATCGATCTCAGGTTTGACTATCTAAGGGTAATCTTACCATGGCAATAAAACACAAACCAAAAAGACGATTTCTAGTATGAATGTACTCATTACAACAAACTAATACTTTAGTGTTAACTTTTGCTCAAAATTAGTGAAAGAAAATTTTTAGGGCCAACATTTGTCACAATTTGCATAAGAGAAAAAATTCAAAATGCATGCTAGAAACTATTCTTTAAACATATACACACAAGGAAAAAACATATTTTGAAGAAGAGAACATTTCAGCTGATTTGTAAATTAGCTATATTAACTAGCAGGAATATGTGAGGAAAAACTGAGGCATGCTTTCTATTTCACCAAGAGAATCAAAATAAGAAATTGATCATTTGAATGTTGGAAATTACGATTTATGTTTCAGTAAAAACAAGGTAAGACTCCAGAAGAGCAATGCAAAATGTTTAATACTATAAAATATCCATAGTGCATTGCATCTAGTACTCTGTAATTTACTTCGGAATGGCGGATTTCAATATATTCCCATGTATCTTGGTGGGAAAAAATGCTTTATTTATATTAAGCTTCAAGAACAAAATGATGCATTTAATATTATTTTGAAAACGAAGCATCCATTAAAAAACTCATTTTTCAACTCCCTTTGTTCCTGTGGGTTACCGAACCATTTTTCTTCATTAAACCTACAAACTTCAACAACCGCAACCGCATGTCTAAGATTTTCCATTATCTCTCGTTTCGATGAAAGTGGTAAAAAAATGTAGAGTAAATTAACTTATGAAGAACCCCAGGGGACGGACGAAAGCACCGTGATAAGGCATCCATATCTCTACGTTGCAGCACGTGACCTAATGACAATGCGATGCGGAGGATGCATTGTCCACCCCATGGGGGTGGGGCAGAACAGCAAAAAAAGGGACTTGGGATTAATAATAATGGAGAAAAAATCGCTCTTCAAGGACGCGGAAGAAAAGAATTCCCATTATCTCTTAGTCCGTCCGGTGCTTCTGGACTATTCATCATGTTTTTTTAATCAGCTTGTCATCCCCAGGAGTGATGTGAACGATTCAAGAGCAGGAAGTGTTCTGGCTGGGGATTTCTCTGTCCAATCCAACATTTCCGCGTATAACTATGGCAAATGCTGGGAATAGTAAAATTATGGGAAAAGTTTCATTCTACGCCAGTTGAACGAATCAGCAAATCTAGAGAGAGAAATGCTATTATCATCACCGAGTGGTGTTCTAAAAGCATCACCAAGGTCAATAACACCATAAGTAAACTTTCTATGTCGTTATCAACTTGGTAAATATCATTAGGAAAGCGTTATGAAGAAATTAAGAAATTTATGATTTCACTTATTAGCCGTATTTGTTTATAACAATTACTAATAGCTTCCCCAAATTTTTTGTAATAATATCGTTATGAACTGAAACACACACACACACACACGCAAAAAAAAACTACAACCACCCCATTGTTATCTGTTTGAAATAAATAAGGTAACATTTTTTTTTTTCTTTTTTCTTCTCTGAGTTTCTAGTTTTAAAATCTAATTTTGATCATTTGCTTTATTCTTAGTTTTTAAACCCATATAAACTCTATTAATGGGACATTTTAATTTTGCAACTGACTTATTTTAATCCGCATTATGTAAGAAATATTTTAAATCATGTTAGAACCATTGCATTAGCAAGTTTAAGCCTTTGCTGTAGAAATGTGGCAGTTAATTCTTGAGAAAATCCCGCTCAGCTTTCTTTATTTTGTAGTCCGAATGGAAACGCTTCACCTGTTATGCTTTCTTAAGTGACCCAAAAAATGTGGAAGTCGGAAGGTGACAAATTCGGGCTGCACAGCAAGTGTTCCAACACTTCAGAACTAAATTTTTTAAGGTAGTCTGGAATTCACGGAAGACGTGTTTCTGATTATTGTCTTTGAGAAGGATCACTTGTTATATAAGAAAGCCTGGTCATTTTTTTTTTCAAATTTCGCCGGAGTTCTGTAATATTGTGTTGAATTGATAGCGCTCCCTTGAGGCAAGAAATCAGTATTCTGAATCAATCGAAGAATCAGAAACTGTACTACTATGCATTGTTTCGAATCTGGACGCATTTATAACATGCCTTTACTTTCTATCAATTTCCTCTAACACGAAGAGCTTTCGTTGTTGAACGCCGTATGCAGTGCATACCTCCTACTACCCTTTACAAGCTGCTTAGTGACGCTACTAGCAGTAATTCTGAAGCAATCGCAAATGCCCACTTTTTTATTTCGGCAACTTTTATAATATATAAAAATCTATGAATTATTTTAAAAAATAGGATATTGACACTGCTACGTTGAATCCCGACTCATGTTTCAATAACTTCATACCATTCTTAATAAGCCAAAAACAAAAGATTTCTTTTAATCATTATTATTCATCATATACAGTCTGTTTAAAGTGATATATTACAAGTTTACTTTATAATTTAATGTATGAATAACACGAGAGAGCAAAGTGGTGATAATGAAACAGAATAAAAATTTTATTTTTTTTTCATATCCAAAACAGGTTTTTTTTTTTTTTTTTTTTTTTTTTTTTGTGAAATTCATTAAAGAATATGAAATTACAAAATTTCATTTCTTCTTAATAAGTAATTGCATTTCCATGTCCATTACTAGCTGACAGGATGAAAATAAAAATGCAATTTACAAAAACTGATTATACAGTTTTGTTACTTTCCCTTTTTTTTAGCTCACCCCCCCCACCCCAAAATGACACAAGGATGGGCGTGGGCATGTCATGGAATAAAAACCCTTATGCCACTCAGGAAGAACAGAAAACAGGATGGTTCCAGAAGATTCGAAGGGGGAAGAGGAGATTCAACTCTCCACCCAAAACAGCGCCCTTACCCACAGCAAGGGAAAAAAATGCGAAGAAAAATTAACGTAGATTAAGGCTCCCCCTCGTCCTTCGTTCGTCCAAGTCATTGAATGCTCTTCCTCGTGGACATAATTGCATTCCGTCCGACCCAGGGGCTTGACAAAAAGATTGAAGGCCTCAAGTTTTTTGCAGCATCCCTTTTGTCCCGCGTAATCTTTTTGTCAGCATAATTCCCCGTCTCTTCATTTACCCTTCCGGGTGGAGGCACGCGCAAAAAAATTAACCGAAGGGGGGATGGGGGAATGGCAGGGCTTGAGCGACATAATTAAAGACTCCGAGCGATATAATTGGTTTTAAAGTGAAAGGCAGCTTATTTTTTGGTGAATTTCTATGTAAGAGGGTACAGGGAGAAATTCAAGAAATTATGACTCAAAGCCTTAAAAAAAAGTCAGTTACTTTTTTTATTATAGTTTTTTATTCATTTATTTATATGCTGTTTTAGAGCATCAATTCTCTTGTTGAAAGGAAACTGATTTTAAAAAACTCCTCTCTTTTTTTTTTCTCTCACAACATTTGTCTCTTCCATAAAATATAAAAACAAAATTTTGCAGAAGTTCATCAGAAAGAATTAACGCGTGTAGTTTTATAATAAAACTAACACATAGATGTGGATTAGTACAGAACTGCTTTAAAATATGAAATTTCAATGTAGTCAATTTTATCATTTATAAGATTGAAAGGTGGCTTATAAATGATAAAATTGACACAAGAAATATCAGTGAATTTCATTCCGAATAATGATACATGTTTTGGAGATATTCAATTTTTCTGTGTTTAGTTTAGTTATATTAACGTCCCGCTTTAAGGAAGCACTAGGGGTGTTTTGGAACAGACAACGCAATTTTGAAAAACGGTCAGATGACGAGGGCAGTAGCTTCTGAGGGTAAAGACCTCTGAGCACCCGAAGGCAGAAGTCTGACTTCCAGCACAAATGAAGATGGCACACACACACGCATTCGCTTCTCTTTTTACAGGGGAGCTCATTCACACATCTCACGGATAGAACACAAGAGAAGAACCACCATGCCAAAACCAGGAGTCGAACCCAGGACTACCAGATCACGTGGAAGACGCGCTCTGGGAATCCTAGGTTCGACTGGGTTATATATATATATATATATATATATATATATATATATATATATATTCCGATTTAAAATTTTATTTCGATTATAATCAACCATAAAAGCATTGAATAATGAAAACCAAATTCCAGAATCATCAAAAATTAAATAATTTCGGAAAACCAAAACTAATTATGTTGGAATCGAAATACCGAAACTAACATTAAAATCGGAATTTATGTATAAATACAATCATAAAATTAATAAAACAATCAAAACCCATTTCTTGGTCAACAAAACTTAGTCTTTTTGCTTAGCTTATTTTGTTAATTAATTTATATATATATATATATAATATTTTTATAGTAGCATTGTTTTATGAAAGCGATATTTTTGTAAACACAAACTGATATTTTCTAATTTCTGAGATCATAAAACAATTTCATAATGGAATAATCTCGGAACTGGAGTAAAATCCTTCAGTGTTTCCCGTTTAAGAATGAATGAAGAGATATTTCCAAACTGGAGAGGGGGAAAGAAAATACTTTCATCAAAGCTGTTATTAAACGCAAATGGAGTCTTTTTGAACATGTTATAAAAATTAAATTATTTAATTTCCTCCGAAAAAATCTACATGGTGCCATGATGACATACTAGTTCTACGTCAATCTTTTTAAAACGCATCTGCTATCTAAGAAACATTCGCAATAATAAAGCAAATAAAAATAGGCAGTCTTTAAAAAAAAGAATCTGCTTTCAAAGAAGTATACACAATAATAATAATGCAATGCTGGTAAAAGCAGGTAAAAAATATATGCGGTTAAAAGATGTTGATGAATATTGTTATTTATGCTTTATTCTTTGCTTACGCGATTTCGAGCTTCAGTTATTTGTTGCCTTCAATTATCCAAAACCTCCTAACGAAAACAACATTATGGTCTCACATGATAAAAATGCCAAGATTGTGTGAATATTAAGTTAGAATGTTAAAAAATGAGTTTCTGCCATATACTCAAATTACAAATATAAAAAGAAATAATAACCACTCTTTTTAATTTTAAAATTTGCTATTACTTCTAATTGCAGGAAGTAAAAACATTATCGCATTGAAATAACAATAAAAGAGGTAAGTCTATTGTAACTGCCCCCTTCCGAATACTTCATGTAACATGAAACTGTTTGGGTGACACTGAGTTTTTAGCCAGTGCCTTTCTGGAGAATTTCCAACAGATTTATTTTTACACATTTGCACTTGAGCCAAGTCTCGCTTGTTTTGTCTACAGAACTTGAAATTTTTGAGAAGTAAATCTGACTGAAATCAGCGACATATCTAAATGAGACGACATAAAATCTCTATAAATAGGGCTCTTTTGCTAGATTTTACAAAAATAGTCGAAAACGCTTTCATGTGTGACTAAAACGACTTTTTAGAAACACGGAAGTGTAAAGGTTCATTTCCAACACAAATATTTTTTTCTTTGTTTACTTTTTTTCAAATAAATGTTTACTGGGAAAAATCGTGCGTCATTTTGATACTGGAAGTTCTTTGAAACATTTTAGATTTCATAAAAGTAATAATTTAAACAGAATGAAATTTTTTTAAACAAAGATTCTAAAAGATGAAAAAAGAGAGAGAGGAAGAATAAATATTTTTATTAATAAAAATAATGTTGTTTCATGAATTTCTTTCTTTTTTGTTGGATGTTTGATTGAGTTATAGATGCTGGAGAACTAAAATTTACATTGTAGCTGCTTTATAGTATATTTGTTTGAAGTTTATTACTTCTTTATTATCTATTTTGTTTATCAGTAAGGACTGAAATATTTAAGTAATAATTTATATTTAAGTAATAATTTAATTTATTTATTCCGGGAGGGACAATTTACGAACCAGCAGAAGTGACGAGCACAAACACAAGACAGAAAAACACAGAGAGAATTGAGGGAAAGCTAATGAAATGTTTATCCCGGTGAATATAGTATGTATACTGTTAGATTTCAATAGGGATTTTTAACACTTGTCAATCACAAGCAATGGAAACACATGGATCTTTTGATGGAATTAGAGTATATCAGAAATATTTTATCCCTTTAAATATTTAACTTCATAATTAAACTTGCTTAGTTTTAAAGGCCATCGAAATAATCTTAATTTCTAATCGAAATAATCTAATTTTTAAAATTTTTAAGTCAAACAAGATCAATATGAATTATGAATTTTTTCCTTGTAAATAGAAGTAAAATTTATCATTTCTTGAGAGCCTCGACGCCCAAACTGTTCAAGAGCGTAAAACGTTTCTCTTAAGAGTAAAAGGTACAACGATTTTAAACAATTTTTTTTTATTTTGATTACAAGAACATCATTAATATTTTTATATTATGGTATTATCTAGTATATATTTTTATATTATTTAGTATTATCTAATCTAAATTTTTACAGTGTTTTATCCTATTTCATTTTAATAACACATTAATAACTCATTTAATATACAGAATGTTGGAAGTGTTGAGCAATAGGATGCCTTGATAACATATCAACTGTTCGCTTTAAATATTTAGCAATATTTTTAATTTTCCGCAAATCAGTTTTTTTATTCTCGGGAAAATTTTGTTGAAATATCCCAATCATAAATCGATTTTTATAAATTTTCGGAATCAGGAAATGAGAGAATATTTTAGAATGAATCAATCAATATGAGCTAAATTAAGTCAATATGGGCTAAATTAAGAAGTCAATATGGACTAAATTAAGCTGACAATTAGGAAATTGATGTTTACATTAAATTTGATCAATCATTACATATATTTATTGAAGGATTTGAAACAAAATTTGAAGCATGTTAAAAATTTTATGTATAAAATGGATACAAAAAATTTCATCCATCAAACTAGTCATAATTTTTTTGCTATCGAATTCAGATACAAAATGGATATAATTCCAAAAAAAGATAAAAAAAATTTGGAGTGAATATTTTGAGATTACAATAGTTTCTATATTACAAATGCAAAAAAAAAAAAAAAAAAAAAAAAAAAAAAATCATTATAATATGAAGCATTTTATTTTAAAACGTGGGAAAATAAAATATTTTAAAATTAGCAACATACTTTAATCTTAATCAGCCTCTTTATATCATATAATGTTTTGTGATTCATATAAGTTTGTAAAAATGCCAATTCGTATTCTGTGACATAAGTAGTCCATTGGAAACAAGCAAAGCTTAAAAGTGAAACTTGAACTAACTAATCAGTTTCGTTTAGGACTTTGGCAAAGATCAGATATCCTTTCAATGCAAAGTTCGCGATTATTTCAAATAATCAAATCCTGATCTAAGACTTTTTTATTCATTATTCAAGAAGTTATTTTTAGACCGATTTTGTATTAAATAAGCAATTCCTTCACGTGACGTATATCTGTTTATCTCTTTTGATGACTGGAATTTGAGCGATGATTTTCTCACTTTTTTATAAGGTAGATAGGATTCTTATCACGATTAATTTGCTACTTGGTTAGATAGATACCCTAAGTGTCAATTTTAGGAGACACCACGGAAAGAAACATTAGAGCGTTAAGGTCATTTTTTACTGTCAATTATAAAGAAAGAGTGAATATATATATATATATATATATATGACCCTTGGTACCATCTACCATTGACACTTGCAAATCTGTAAATAACAATTGAGGGCAAAAATATTATATTACGCTCTAGGTGGAATCGCATAGAATCTGCGCCTCTGACAAAAATGCCAAACTGCACCCCCTAGGGGCAAATTATCGGTAAGAGGCGCCCGGGCCATTCTATTATTTTTATGCCCCTTCATCATGTTTGACTTTTTTAAAAATGGCATAGGTGCACTAATGACTTGTTGCTTTGATGCCTCCCCCTAACAGAAGTGCCCTGGGTCTCTACTCCCTCCCCCTTTGCCTTTCCATGCAGTTGCTACATTTTTGCTTTTCCATTAAATGCTATATTTTACTCTTTGTTAGTTAGTTTCATCCTTGTCATGAAATCTCTTGGGAAAAATCCCGCTATCTTTCTGCTGTTTTCTTTTTTCTTTTTTTGCAGAGAGTAAGCAAATTTTAATAATATTTAATAAAAAAATATTTGTTTTAAAACAACAACGCTTTAATGAATTATAATGGCAAAAAAATTACCGCAAATAAAAAATTAAATGCATAACTGTAGCAAATCATAAATTGCACATATTTTCTAAAAGAATTTTTATTCACTTATAATTTTTAAACTACTACAGAAGGCTTATTTTTTTATTTTTCTAATTGTATTTACGCAGCAAATCATATTGGTGGAAATTGAGCCGCCTCGGCCTTGAAAATTAGAGAATATAAATCCTAGTATTTTCTTGCTGCTCACTCAGTCTCTAGTGTAACTTACCTTCGATATGCCACTAGAGAATATATATATATATGTAGCATTTCTGTGCCATCAAACATTCGTATACAGCGCCATCTTCTCCCAGACTTTTAAATTTTGGTAAACCAATTTCACGTTTTATACCTCTTTATGTATTTTTCTTAGTACATTTTTGGAAAATGTTCATCCGGTCTATCTTTGACAAAGATAACACAAAAACCCAGTTCTAGTTAGAAGGTCAAAATTTATGAATGGTCTGAACACAAAATTTTCAGATTTTTATCAAATTTCTAGTAAAATATATTTAGAAGAAATTCGACTGCTCGAATATAAGTTAACACGGCAATTACAAAACGAAGTGAGATAGAAGTAGAAAATTCGATACACAGATTTAACATCAATAATATTGACACTTATCAAATGTTGATCCAAATCCAACAAGGAGTTGACTGCATGTCGGTCTGAGCTTTCAGAAAAATATAAACCCGATGAGTTAAAAATTAAATGAATTAAGTATATCAAATTTTGTATATGATATTGTAACTACTCGACAAGAATCACTGATAAAATCAGTAAAAATGCTAAAATCACACCAAAAGTTAATAATTCATACCTGTAGTACTCCAATAAATAAATCGTCCCCTGGCATGATAAATTTATTAGAGAAAGTTTTGAGAAGACCACTTCATTTAGTTACGACAGCAATAAATTTTTTAAAAAATGAGCAAATGAAGCGGGGATGACTTAAGAAGGCTTTAAATTGAATAAAACCAATATTTAAAACGTCAAACGATTAATGGTATCAAATTTTCATGTAATCCAATATATAAATCATCTGATAAAACAATTCTAAAATATCCGGGTTCAAAAGAGTGGCCAGCATTTACGCTGACAAAATCAGGAACACCGCGATTTATAGAGTATCATCACTAGCTATTAAAAGTGTTGCGAACGAAACTTCAAGAATATCAGTACTAGGGGGCCAATAATAAATAGGTTGCGGGAACCAAGTCTCATTACTGCTCCGTACAATAACGGATTCCTACCGCTACATATTTCGTAGGGACCCCGGGGCAACATTTTTGCCATGTAAATTTACGGTCCCTCGTAATCAGTACGAGCGGTAATTAAGCGCGGAGGTAAAGTTGGCGTTTCTGGGCACAGGTTGAGAAGGGGGACTCCACGTGACTCACCCTCCGCACCCTCTCATCTCCCATTTTCCAGAGAGCACTCCCCTCCCACACCGATTGTTATGCAACCCATCAGTTTGGCTGGCACACTGCCAGAAGATATTACGTATTTTCATTTTATGGGAATATTCATGTTGGTGCTGCCATCTATCGAGTAAATTTTGAAATATTTTATGGTATACTTGCAACTTCAACTATTATTCATTCAAAACTAACTTTCACGCCAAAAAACTGGGGCCAAATCCCGTCAAAGATGAGTAAGGTTCCAGTTTTTTCCTCAATAGAAATGAGGTTAGGCTTGCTAGAATTTCGACGGATTATTTCAAACGATTCTATTTATTTTCTTTGCGTTTGATGTATTTAAATTCAAATGTTGTTAATTAATCGATCTTTCGTATTCATTCTGAAGTAGTTTTAAATTGAAAGAAAACAGAATAAAGGAAATTAAAAAAAAAATTCTAATCTGCTTTGCGTTACCCCAACTGGCATAGGAAAGTCAGACATGTGCGTTACGCCAAATGGCATTGAAAGTTCGCATGTGATTGTTGACAATTGTGTTTTCATTTCAATTAAAAGTTTAAAAATTATGTGTATAATACTGTTGTAGCTATCTCAATCTCGCTCAATAAATAAAAGGAACTTGACCGGACTTGATTTGCTGATTTGTTTTATTTTGGGTATACAATGTAAATAAATTGTTTTTACGTTAGTTGAGTGTTTTTGTTTTTAAATTGTATTTATGTTATATATTTTTTGTATATGCTTAGATTTTTATAAATATCGTTTTCAGATTAGTTTTTTTTAAATTTTTATTCGTCATTATTTGATAGATTTTCGTACAATACATCAAAATTTCCACGTGATCAAAGGCGCGGATAATAGTTAGTTAGGCTATAACTGTAATGATACTAACAAAACGAGGGGGGGGGGGTGTTGATTTACGAATAAAGAAAATCCCTTCAGACAAGTTAAGACAGAGCGCCGTGACTTCTGGGTGCTGAGGCTGGGTTCAAATAGACTTGTAAATTGTCGGTTATATATTTTTTTCTGGATCTAATTTAATATTTTTTATGCATGCATCTATGTATGTTTGTTTCTATTAAGTGGCTCAAACAAAAAGTAAAATGAAGATAAATTAAGCGATAAATTCCCAGGTTTGATTAGTTTAGTTATATTAACGTCCCGTTTAAAGCAACACGAGGGCTATTTTGGGACGGACCTCGTAATTTTGAACCACGGTCAGATGACGAGGACGACACCTGAAGTGGCACCCCCCTCTCCACACCACTCCAGCGGGAGGGCGTTTGGCCTGATAGATTTAACGTGCAAGAGACCCCCTCACACGACGGATCTTCGGTGGAATCAAGTCTCGAACCTGAGACCCTCCGGTTCCGAAGCCGAGACCCTCCGGTTCCGAAGCCGAGACCTTACCACCAGGCCACCGCGGCCCGATAAATTCCCAGGAATGCACATAGCAAAATATATCCCTGAACGTGTTAAAGAAAATTAAAAAAGTAATCATAATGAGTTATTTCTAAATGTATTAACTGTGTTAAAACTTTTCTTTACGCTGTCAGTCACTACAGCAAATGCTGAGCGCTCCGTCAGAAAATTAAAATTAAGAATTATTTTCGGTTAAGTAATTTAGCTTTCAAATAGAATAATGATTTTGTGTTAAAATATTTTCCCCTTAAAATGAGGTTGCAAATTAAAAAATAGGTTCAAAACAATTAAACTCTTTTGCAAGTTTAAAAAAAATTCTAATGGTGTTTCTAACGAGAAATTAAAATTTATAGACTTGTATATTTATTAGGATCATGCGTACTATACCACTTAAGTATAAAAGAAAAGTAGCGCAACATAATGATATTATATATAATTATATTCAACATTAAAAAATCATATTCAACATAAAGAGTTTCATATTAAAATATTTTTCATAAAATTAGGATACAAATCAAGATAAGATTCGAAACGATTAAACTCTTACACGTTTTTTCATTCTAATGGTGTTTTTCAAGAGAAATCAAAATTTATAGACTTATATTTATCAGGATTATACATACTATGCCACTTTACACAAAGTTTAACGCACATAAATTCAACACAATAGTAAGAATATATGAACTTGAAATTTGTTTGTCGCAAATTTCAAGTTATCATGTGAGAAAATAATTATTAATTAAATCATTGTCTGTCTTATTTCAAATCATTAACAAGTTTGAAACAATCACATGACTATCAGATTAAGCATGTGTTGATATTGTCGTTATTTAGGGAACAAAAAATGCTCCCCCCAATCTAGAAATCGGTCGAACTCCACAACAATTTCACAAGACCAGATCTTCCTCCCCCCCCCTCCGGAAATCCGGTTTAAATTGGATTGGAATGATAACATTTGTTAATTTTTAGAAAAGCTCAGGGTTTTGTAATCTCAAAACTTTTTAAGTGGCCAGACAGGAAAATCGGGTACATGTCAGAATTCACACCAAGCTGTAAATTTTTGTTGGCGATGAGTTGCTAAATATGATAAACTTCTTTATCATTTTCTAATAACCTTAAAATTGATACCTCAAATATGATAAATCCACAATTTTCTTTTCCTGTATTTTGTGGTTTCAAAAACTTCCAACCAAGAAATCATGTTCTCACATGATAAAAAAAATTAAACGGTTGTAGCAGAGTACGAAATTATTCCAATTTTCTTTCAATTTGTTAATATTATCTTATAAATTATAACGCTTTGACAAACCACTTAGTATATATGTAAGGAAATCTTTTAGAAGTCAGCGCAGTCAGGTTAAATTACATAATTCTTGAAATTATCTTTTAACAAAAAATTCGATGGAAAGAAAATAAGACAAAATTAAAAAATAAATAAAACACTATTAGCCAAACTGTATTTTTTTAATGCAAAAAATTCTCAATATGGTAACCTATAAGTACTTTTTATTTAATATTTAACAATTTTAAAATTGTTTAGTAGAGATCGGCGAACCATACCGCGTTCCTTAATTTTATCAAAAACAACTATTTTGCTCGAAATGAATGTCATTACTATGCTAAAGTCAGCATATAAATGCTCAAAGGGAATTAAGGCGTACTTAAAAAAGAAAAATTTAGCTGAGTAAAAGTTTTAATAGCTACAAAAAGAAGGAATGCCGCAGGTGGCTCGCTGTTCACTATTAATCTAAAATGCATACTTTCCTACGTCACAGAAAAAAAAGCACAATCCCAACTTTGTAAACATTATAAATTTCCTTTTGAATCTCTTCTTTTTCAGTTTTGTTAAGAAAATTATCGTTTATATAGTTTCATACTAAACTTACAATATCCTATAAGAATTGCCTGCTAATAAAGCACATTTATGATATTATTAGCTGAAATTTACATACATACATTAGACGTAGTTAGGAATTGATGCATCTCCAATTGATCGTTCGATAAAATTCTACAATTATAATCATGACAATGTTGCCAACTCTAAAACGTTAAATAAAATAAAGATTATAGATAGTCACTGTTCAATTCAGTCTTTTAGAAGAATACAGTATCGGTTAAATGGTTTCTTCTGTTTTAGAAAAGTATCAGATTTCTTTTTTTCCAACTTGCCTATGGAATTTTTACACAGGGTGTCCCTGAATTCATGGGCCAAATTTGAAGGCTAGATAAAACACATATAAAGAAGCACTTTTTGCATAGCAATATAAGGTCAGAAAAGAAAAGTTTTAGTTGAAAAACTAAAATGTAGAAATGAAAAGAAAGCCCTTTACTTACATAATCTATGCTCATAATAAAGCTCAATGTGTGTGCGTGTGTATTGGCGCTCTACAGGCCAGACCGGTGGACCTACAGGTACCAAATTTGGTACATGCATACCTTGGAGGTCGGGAATGTGCCCCTCGGAGCCCTTTTTTATAATTTTTAATTAGAATCTGAATTAATTAAAATTTAAGCGAAATTTCGACGTTTTCCCGCTATAACTTCCGAAAATATTATTGCACAAACATGATTTTTGTATCAATGTAAAGATTAAAAAAAATAGCTTTCTAAAGGTATCAGTTTTTTAAATTTATAACGCAAACTTCTATTTTTAACGAATTTTTAAAGAAATATTTTAACCATGTTTTTAGCACGTGACTGGATAAAATAAAAGAATGCAGGAAGTTCGAATAAAAAAAACTATCATCGCAAAATAAATCTAAAGAAATGCAAGTTTTAGCACGTGACTGGATAAAATAAAAATAAAATATGATATTTTCTCAAAAAATAAATGCAAAGCAAAGGATTCTATGATCGTTTGCAATATTTCAATCATTAATTCAATAAATTATGTTTATTTATACAGGATATGCATTCAAATTCCTTTCCAATGGCCAATTTGTAAAATATTATTAATAGGCATAAATATTGTTTAATACTATTAATTTGATCTATATGAAGTAAATAATTACATTTTATGAAGTTTGAGACAAACAATGCATTTATGAATAATGAGTTTGAGATTTCTTCATACTTTGCTCTGTGAGCCCTATTTTACAAAATATTTTTATTAATATTTTAAATAAAAGTTGCTACATCAACCAGTCTTATAAATCAATCATTAAAACTGATTGATTTATAAAATTAAAGAATATTACTAGGAAAACGCGTTCTTTTAGAACTTTCAGTCTATCATTTTAAAGAAAATATTAATTTCAGGCCAATCAATGCCTAGAGTTACTTCAAGGCTAATGAATATGTGATTCAATTGAAAATTTTAGAACCCATTACTCATGGCGAAAAAGCTGGTCGCCAAAGGCGGCTAGTATTACAATAAGTGCATAAATGTGCCACCACCAGCATTGATGGTGGCCTGGTGTGGTATAGCAAAAGATTGGCATACTTTTTTTCTATTGTTGTGACCAGTATATGAATAGGTTTATTTTTCCAATATTAAATATGCTTGTAATAAATTACATTCCATGCAACACTATATATATATATTATGTATTAACAAATAAGGTTTGTCTCCAGAATGAAGCAATGTTGAAAAAACTTCAGAAGTGCACCTATTTTAAAATATTGTCGCTTTTCCTATATTATTGTAAAAATAAATGCAATGTGCATTAAGTATAGACAGGAAAACAGAAACTTAATTAAATGTAAAGTACAATGGGAAAAAAACAGTGTAAGACTTAAAATTATATATATAAAGAAATATGTACAGATAGACAGATATAGAAGTTTAAGAATAATTTGTTGTGAAAGCAAATGAAATTTTCACCAACTATTTGATGTTTTCAGATTGTTTTGCAGATGTTTCAACTCCGTGTTTTTCCGGTGGCATGGCAACCTTGTTATGTTTGTCATACGAACTAAAAATTATATATTCTACGGAGTGAATTTTAATTTTTAAAAATTTCAGTCCAATAAACTCATTTTAACTCAAGTACAGGTATTTATAAATGGTCACATTAAAATATTATTCTTAAAAAGAAATTAAAAAAATTATGGATCAAGTACTTTATAGGACAAATATAGTTATTTTGCTATAATAATTTTTGAAATAATAAACTATATATATTTCTAAAACAGACAAATTCAGATGATAGTTTTTAACATAAGAAGGTTAATTTGTCTAAATATTCATGAAGTATCAACTTCCGATAATCTTCATTTTAATTTATCATATAAATACTAGTGGTCTTAGACAACCAGTATTGATATGGTTTGTCAGAAACATTGGTTAAATTTAATTTCTGCTAAATCATTTCGTCAAAATTTCACATTCATGATTCCATCATATTATGACTTTAAAGTTGTGTTATCATAACAGTCTTGTGTTTGTTATGTTCTTTGCACATATGAGCTTTTGTAATGTAGACCATTCCATGATGTCATAATGCTATTATGACAGGTTCTTATTGAACTTTATTTGGCGATATCGTAATATAGCTTTTTTTTATTTGTGCAATTAACTACTCAGACATCAAAAGGGATCTTTCTTTATCTTTCAACAATGAAAAAAATCACATGATCAAATGTTTGAAAAAACAACGAAAAAAAAATTTGGTTTCATTTACAACAGTTAAAATATTGTAAGATATACTTAAAAATGCTTAAAATTTAATTTTTAGGGAACTAAACTAGCATTATTTAAAATAAAATTTGCATAGACTTTTAAAACATGTAAAATTCACTTTAGAGTCAAAACCATTTTAGAAGTTACAGCAGAAAATCATTCAATAAAATCAGGCAAACATGCAAATTCGAGATTTTGAGAATCTCCGCATTTTAGACCTACTTCAGTAAGAAAAACAAATTTTTGTTATAATGTCAGTCTGTGACAAATACAAAAACGCTTACAGTTGGATAGACAGTATTTTGCATATGATCTTTAACAAATTTTGAGTGAAATTTATCCAGGGAAAGTCTATTTGATTGAATATAACTTGAAATGATAGCTACAAAATAACAAGATCTAGACGGATATCATTTGTACACATATCTAAAATATAAATAAATACGAAATATAGAATGAAATCCAATAAGAGGTTGAATTGCCTGCTTATATATTCTTGAATTAAACATGTACAAGTGAATGCAATGAATTAAATATAAGAATTTTGGTATATGATTTTATTACATGATTTATGACTACAATTTTAGTTTTAAATCAAATTTCGGTGAAAGGACCCCCCCCCCCCCGACCTCAAAGACAAATCTGATTTTTGGATGCTATTGACAGCCTGCAAAGATTAATGGCCAAAAATATTGCCAAAGAGCATACAATAGTTTTAAAAAAAATGCACACTCTTCGGCAAAACACTGGATATATTTTGTTACTATTGTTCATCAAGGCCATGCCAGCTTTACCTGAAAGGTCCACAATTTTATGCAGGAGGTAATGCCTTTATTAGAGAATATGTGATCAAGTCCTGTGGAACCCCCCCCCTCACACACACTGATTTTAAATACATATTATTTTACCACACCAAGTTTTGAAATATTTTTCCAAATTTCTTAGCTTTAATAGCAAAAACTCAAAACGGAAATATAGTTATTATGATAAAATATTAATAATACTTAAATAGAGATTAATAATAATTCCATATTGTATTTTATTTCATTAATGAAATACAAAATTATAAAACAGAAATGTAAGTTTTATTATACACATAACTTACAAAAATCACAAATAGTGAATCAATCAGTTACACTATAATTACAAAGTAATTTATTCCTTTAACAAAAAGTAATTGTAAATAAAAAAAAAAGCCAACACAATCAAGAGAACATAACAGCAGTTATAATTTTTCTTTAATTATAGAATCAATTATTAAATATTCTCTCATTTGCTTAGCATTTGAGACATCAGAAAGCCATTCATATGGTTAAGTGAGGAAGATAGTTTATAAATTGTATTAATCTAATATATGAGCAATGCTCCACCAATGATTTCAGAATTCTTGTAAAAAGAATGAGCTATTTTACAGATTTGATTCTTTATCTTCATTCACTATTTAAGACCGCACAAAAGTCCGTCCACTAAAAAAATAAATAAATAAATTATATTTGCTAATTACAAGCAAAACATGTCAATATCTAAACAGCAAGAAACAATATACACTCTTCCTATCAATAATACACAATTAAAGTTAAGTAATATGCAATTTTCTATTTACAAATGTATACAAAATAAAATCAATTTTCTCCATTAATAATTACAACAATTGAATTAATTACCAGCTTGAAAAAATAATAACAAATACTTTATATAAATAAACATAATAATTTAATCCAGTAATATTACAACAAAATACTTGTATTTTACTTTTGATCAGTAATCGGTCCATGATGATCTCATGTAACAAATAAAAAAACTGAATTTAACTTAGAAAGGGTTAACTTTAAATAAATATATCATTGCTACAAAAAAGAGAAATTTCAAAAGAGCAATGCATTCAATGTATTCGTAACAATTCAATTATTATATATAGTTAAAAAAAATTAGAATATACAAGATTAAAGAAATTAAAAAAGTAATAGCTTATATTGAGATAATACTGAATGATTAATAATAAACATCAATAGTCTTAGAGTAAGCAATTCAAAAGGTTTTATGATTATGTTCAATAAAAGCACCATTGGTGCAGATGTCCAAATAGAATCTGGCTGGCCAGACTGAAATACAAAAAATTGATTACCTAAGAGTCAAAAAAGACAATCATATATGCTAAGTTAGAACTGGTATTTAATCATAACCTTTTAACATACTAAGAACTTTTGAATTTTCCTATTACACTGAAATTCATAACATATTCACCCTGATTTGTATAACAAAGCAATTACTTTTAGATATCTTTTGTCAGAGCTTCTAGCATATTTTATTATCTGAAACAAAATTTTGTTTGAATATATTTATTTTAAAACAAATTCAAAATAACCATATACTAGCAGAATAAATATATATTCTTTCATTAGAAATAAACCTTATTTTTAAAATGGCATTAATTAATTTTTCCTCCTTTAAAATAAGAGATTGCTGAGGAAAAATTCTTTGAAAAGGTCATATAGTAATTATTGCTAAAAATTGCACAAGTTCATCATGAATAAAAAATTACTTACGTAATAGTCTTCTTTTCGACACTTTTAGGTTCTGGTCTGGCTCGATTCAAAACTTTTAAGAAATCTGATGTTTTGGCACGCATACGGGAATGGATGTATGCCTGCAATAAATTTTTAATTTTATTAAAAATGGCAAAAAACCTTTTAATAGTCTATACTTATAATAAAGCTCAATGTGTGTGTTGGCGCTCTACAGGCCAGATCGTTGAACCTACAGCTACCAAATTTGGTACATGTATACCTTGGAGGTCGGAAATGTGCACCTCGCAGCCCTTTTTTCGAATTTTTAATTAGAATTTGAATTAATTAAAATTTAAGCGAAATTCCGACGTTTTTCCACTATAACTTCCGAAACTATCATTGCACAAACATGATTTTTATATCAATTTAAAGATTAAAAAATTAGCTTTCTAACAGTATCAGTTTTTGTAGTTTATAATGTAAGCTTCTATTTTTAACGAATTTTTAAAGAAATATTTTAACCATGTTTTTTTAGCACGTGACTGGATAAAATAAAATAAAACAATGCCGGAAGTTCAAATAAACAACAACGATCATCGTAAATCAAATCTAAAGAAATACAACTTTCAGCACGTGACTGGATAAAATAACATAAATATAAAATGTGATATCTTCTAAAAAAATAAATGCAAGGCAAAGAATTCTAAGAAATCGTTTGCAATATTTATATCATTAATTCCATAAATTATCTTTATTTACAGTAAACCTGATTTAATTTAGTCAGGATATGCATTGAAATCCCGACTTAATGGCATATTTCTATAATCATTTGCAATATCTGTATCATTAATTCAATAATTTTTTCCCTTTTTCGCTTTCTTTAAAAAACATATTTAACATTTTGGCAATATCACCGAAAAAAACATTTTTTATATTTTGGAAGCATAATTGATAAATTATTAGAGCATTAAACTAAAAAGTTTTTCCGAATAAAGTTACCGACTCTTTAACTACTAATTACTGAATCTTTTAACTTAAACTATTTCTTAAATTTTGGCTAAAAAATATATGATTTAATTGGAAATTTTAGAACGCATTACTCATGGCGAACCAGCTGGTCGCCAAAGGCGGCTAGTTAAAAATAAACATACTGCTAATTTTTTTACTTCATTTCATTCAGAAAAAAAATCATTAATTATCAACAGAAATATTTCAATTAAAAATAAAACATACAACACATTTTCTAGCTGAAATAAAAATAACAATTGAAAATTAAATTGATAAAATTTCATAAAATATTTTCAGCTTTGAATAGATCTGATTCAGAATGGGCCATTTCAGTCATTGCCAGAGTTAAGTTTCTGACTGCTGAAGAATCTCTTCATGGGGCCAAACAGATGAAAACCTGAAGTTCCAAGTCCATTGTACTTTCTGTGAAGTTCCAAGAACAGTTTTCTCCATTTGCACAAAACTGTAAAGATTTGGTCAAGAAATTTTAGACCACGCAACATCAGATTTTCATTTGTTTGGACTCATATTGAACACAAAGTAGATATCTCGAAGCATTTTGGAGTCAAGGCAGAAAAATAAAAATAAATAATATTCTAAATACAAACAAAATCTAAAATCACTACTGAGTTAAAAATGAGAAGCTAAATAAATCCTAATATTTAAACAGGGACCTAAAATTTATAATTTGCCTTGCCTTAGGCTGGAAATTAACCAAAAACCACTTGATTTTGCTATTATTTATGGCTTTTAAAACCATTTGATAGCAAATGATAGTTATCAATTTTATTAATCTCTCTCTCTCTCTGACACACACACATCCTTTAGTAGATGACCAATTCTAACAGTGAAAAATCAGATGACATTTAGAAAACAAAATATATCAAAACAATAAATATCCTGCGATGAATTTTTCTATATTCTCAATCTCATCTGCCTTAGACAGCAGGGGATACAAATAAATTACATATTTTCAACAAGGATGCTTGAACATACCCATACAACATTTATGTTGACACCTAAATGACACTTTGACATAAAAACACTTCCCTTTTACATAAAATAACTTACTTTCGAGCATTTGATGTGGTAATGTAAGTAATCTCTGAATGTATGTATAAGGTTTATAGTATTGTCTCTAGCTTGTTTGTTGGTATGCCTTGGAAAGAGAACTGAAAGAAATTTTTTTGCAACATTTATTAATTATTATAATAAACAGTTTCAGTGACATAAATTAATTACAATAATAGTTTATAGTAAGTGATAAAATAAAAGGAATATATTTAGATCAATTAGATCTAAATAGATTTAATTTATGATTAATTTATTTAGATTAATAACCAGCATTTCCACATTTGCCAGATTTTTAGAATTATTTCCTTTCAAGATCATGCATTTTTTCCTCATCTATAATAACATAAACAAAAAAACTTGTTATACAGGATTAAAATAAAAACAAACAAAGTAAAAAAAAATTTTGGCAAACAAAAGCAAGAAAAGAAATACTAAAATAAATAATAAAAATTTTGTCCTTTGTTATTTTGAATGTATAGAATATCTAAAAGTAAAATGTTGAAAAAAAGACGAGCTTAAAATTATGATAATTCGTTTTAAAGCTAATATTAATATCATATATTTAAAAAAAAAACTTTAAAAATTGGATTTTCTACCTTTAAAAATATTTTAATTTTGATGGCTAGAAAAATATGCAATATTTATTAAAATGCAATATTCCCCCTTTTAACAATTATTTTTTCTATCAAATGAATAAAAATAGATAAATTAATAGGCACTAATATAAGGTAAAAATAATCTTTCTAAAAAAATGAATCTCAGTTCTGATTTTGAATCAACCACAATTAATATGTATTAGGCAGTGATTTAATTCTCAGCATTTAGATATCTATTCCTAACTATATCTTTTTAATACATCCTAATTTCAATTCTTAAGAAAAAGTATTCCCAGAATTCTTAGAAGAATGAAAACTTTATGAATAGAAGCAAGTAAAAGATCAAAATTTTATCACTATCTAGATCATTTAGAAAGGTAATAATAAATGATAATTTTTCACTTTCAACTTTCAAATAAAGATTTTCTTCACTTTGGTATTCAATTCTTAAGCTTATAAAAATTAAAATTCTTTGAAAAAATATGAAGAATATTTTAATTATAGAAAATAGCTAATAATTACCAAATGTTATATATCCAATATTATCTCCTATTCTTGCATCAGTGTTGGCTAGTTCCATGGGAGGTTCCTTGTGACTAAACAGAACTTGTGGAGCAGTATGACTAGCCTTTCTACCTTCTTTAAATTCCTGAAAAAAATAATTCAGTTCACAAAATTAACAATTGAGTAATAAGAAGCCCTTACAGTGTCAAATAATGTTTTATAAACATTTTTGATTACTGCAGCTAAATGCAAAACATCTAAATGGACACATATATAGAGTAGTCTCTAATTACCTTGCATGTAGATTCCCCATTCCTACATTCAAATATAAATCGTTCATTCAAGGTAAAGTTAATTCTCTAAATATTTCCTTTTTTAAGTCCATACATACTTAATATATGATTTACTTAATGAATATAAATAAGTATTTACTGTTAATTGACTCATGGACAAGATTATGGTAATTTTATCTTGCATGCTTTTCACATGAACCTAATTTTTAAAAAATATATGCATTCAATAACAGGGTGCATAGTGAGAAAGAGCTGAAAAATTAAGTACTTTTAAGCACTTTTTAAGTACCTTGGCCCCCCCCCAAAAAAATTAAGCACCTTTGTACAAGAAAACGTATGTTAATCTACGTATTTTCTAATTATAGATTATTTTCTGTTTATGATAATAAATACATTTTATTTAACACATTTTTTAAAATTTTAAATGTGTATTTTTTAAATTTCAACATTTATTTCTGTACTTTCATATTTGATCAATATCTTCTATTGTAAAACAAATTATGTCTTCTTGGTTTTGACAAAAACAAAAAAGGAAATAAAAATGAAAAAAAAAAAAACCCTATCATTACCAAAATGTCATTTAAGTCAATTTTTATAAGATTAACAATCAAGATATTTGATATTTTTCTTAAACAAAGCACTAGCTTATTTAGATGGCTATATCATTTCTAAAACTGTCGCCATTGATGTAGAAGTACATCGTGACTCAAAGATTGCATTTATATGTGCAACAGCAAATAACATTCGACATAGATGAGATAGAGAGTATAAATTTCTCCTGCACTTACTTCATTTAGAAATTTTAGCTACAGCCCTATTAAGCTAAGAACTAAGCATTATAAAATGGTAACCATCATAAGATTGGCAAAACTATGACAAATATTGATGACAGTGCAATGTCATGTTCTAAATAAGTTTTTTTAATCCTTTTTCTTAATAGAATAGGATAACAATTTTAAGAAATGTTAAGGCTATAAAAAAATGTCCTTTTATTTTTAAATTCGAAAGTTAAGTAAATTATTATTAATTTTTAATATTAAAGGTATATGACTATGATCGAAATGACTTTTTAAGAAAATGTCCAAATATGGTTATATTTTAAATATCTGCATTAAAAAAGTGAGGAAAAAAATATCTATGAAGCTAAATTATATCATTTAAGTGACAAAATTTGTTTACAAATTGTTGCCCTGCCCAGCAAATATAAAGCAAAAATTTCTTATTTTAGAAGTTTATCAAGTGATATACTTAATTTTATGGATAGCTTAAGAAACATATTATTTAATTTAAGAACTGAAAAAAAAACACTGCATTTTCATCCATTTTTTAAATATCGGAGTTCAACTGATTAGTAAGATGAAATTTCCAACTTTGTTGACATTATGAAACACTAAAACAACTATAAAACATTTTTCTTACTTATTTTCTCTTATTCAAGCACTGCAGAACATATTGAGAAATTATTATTATAAATTTGGACAAAAACTATGCACTAGCTTTTTAATTTATGATGACTTTTTTTTTGTAAGAAAATTTTATCAATGATTAGGATTTAAGGAAATAGCTGTTAAAGACATAAAATAGCATGAAAATGTATGTAAATGCAAGTGTAAAAATCAATATAATTCACCACAAATTGGCTTAGAAACAGAAAAAAATCATACATTAAATCCCTTTCGTATTCATTTAAAAGATAGCACAAAATAATATATTCAGAAGAATGATGATTGAATGTGTTTAGTTCTTCACTGCAATAAGAATAAAAATGGCTAGATAACATTTATTTCATTAACACACTATATTTCATGTATGTTTTTAGAATAATTTCTCCCATCTCAGTAGTATCTATTTCTTTTACACATCATACTGTATTTCGTCGTTCGGAACTAATTTGTGCAGTTTTTAAGAACACTCAAAGAATTGAACTTAAAATTACCAGGCATAAAAATAAATTATTCTCTATTTAGAACATTACATGTAAAAAAAGTTCAAACCATTTTTGAATTACAAGCAGTTTAGCATATTTCGTATTTTTCTCCTTCGGAATAACCATTCCCATATTTCAATATAATGTCCAATGTTGAAAAAGAGAGCGAAAAAAATGAACCATTGTCTTAACATGGGTTAAAATGCTTGTATCCTTTCATTAAATACTTCCCCTTTATTTTTTTTTCATACCTCCAGTAAACAAATATTTATGACTATTATCGATTTGGCCCATTCATCGAATGCAGAAACAAAAGAGAATTTCTTATTTGGAAATCTTCTTTGCACTTCTTGAGAAAATTAAGCACTTTTAAGGACTTTTTTTCCAAAATTAAGCACGTTTAAGGTGCTTAGAAATGGCTTCCAAATTTAAGCCCTTTTTAAGGGCCTTTCACGACGCTATACACTCTGACTAGACTGGTCAGTAAATTGGTTCAAAAATATATTAATACATAAATAATAGACATAATTATAAGCATACAATTCTGTTTTCTAAAAGTCAACATTCAAATGCACATTTGATATTCCAGATTAAATATGCGAGTATGATAATTTCTTTTAACAACACTTATTTTCAAATATAAACAAACTTCTACCTAGAGTGAAAATCTTGTTTCTTTTCCCATTTTAAAAGTATGAATTTTTTTAAAAAGTTCCATGTTAATCAGGAAATAAAGAACTTTTAATGCAGTATTTTTCCAATACTGATTCTTTAATTGCCCTCTAAGATTTAAATTTTATTTTCTATCATGATTGCAATTCCTTAACACTGTGTCTATACACCATACAAGCTTTATGGCACATAATATATTTTATTAAATTCTTTTTATTCACAACTCACAAAATCAGATAGCTCCAGTTTTAATTGTCTAAGATGGAGCTTTTAATCTAGTAATTCTTCAATTTTGAAATTGAAAAGGTAATAAATTTAAGGTTTTTAATGCTTATGATAAAGATAATTAAAAAAAATTAAATTCATTAGCTCATCTTAGCCTTTAATATAATATTGCTTTACAAAAGTTTATTTCCTGATGTTTTATTTATTCTTTGTATTTATTTTATTTACTAAATAATCACATTTTGTATTGTTTTAGAAATATTCATCTGAAATTCTTTAATATTTAGAAACTTAAAAGGATAATTCATCAAATAAAAATAAATATCAACTAAGTATGAAGTAAAAGTCATCACCTGCATAAACACCTTCCCAATTACAACATCATCTTCATCTTTAAAAATAGTGCTGAAAACAACTGTAACCCTGTCAGACTTTGCTTCTACATACCTAAAATGATGATAATAATAAACATAATATTATTAGATATATATACAAAAAGAAATTTTTAAACTGACATTTAAAATTGAAAAACTTACAAAGTTTCATCATCTCTGTAGTGAATCACAGCTCTTTTGTGACCTTCTTCACCTCTTTCTTGAAACTCAAAATACTTTTCAAATACAGAAGCAAAACAATTTCGTTTCAAAAGACCAGCTTTTAAAATTAAGTCATCATAAGCAGGAGGAATGTTTTCCAAGTCAAAAAGAAGAGTTACATTGTACCCTAAATATAACAAACATCAAATATTTAATTATTGAGAACTACTATATTTCATGCACAAGAATATAAGAAAAATTATCACCTTCTTCAGAACTTGTTAATATTGCTCCATATTCTCGTCGAAGTAACTAAAAAAAAAATAGGGAGAGAAATTAGATTTTACGTCTAACATTTGAATATGCATTTTGTGTCTTATGACTGATATACAAGGTGTTTCTAAAATCATGAAAGAAAAATTAAAAACAGGTTAATCATACAGAAATAAGTGATTTATTCAATGCAATATGATATCACAAATACCAAAATCACTGCCAAAACTCTTTGTCAGAGAATTATAGAATAATGTGTGTGTCAATATATATGAGTCATGATGATTATTCAAAGGAATAGAAAAAAAAATGAATGCAAATATTTCAAGGTATGCTCTTAAAAATATGAAAAACTATTCACCTATCATAGTTATGGTTGCAGTGACAGAATTTTGAAATTTCCTAATGGCAATGATTCTTTTTCTGCTAGAATTTCTTCAGAAAAAATAAATAAAAAAGGAAATGCCACATGCTACAACATGGTAAATATTGATCCCAGAGAAAGTGAAAACAACTAATAAGGTCAGAGTATTCGATTAAGTTTCACAAATTTTTCCTGTATGCCGTACATTTTCATTTTGTATAATAGTGGGTTGATTAAACACAGAGTTTTTTTTAAAAAAATCTATATAAATATACCACGGCCATTAAGCAAGTTTCACCTACTGTTGCAGCAGCCTTTTGCATATGTGATTCAATGTTCTATTGTCAGAGTTATTTCTGTATGAGCATTTTCCTTTTTATGCACAATATAATTTAACTCATGATTTTTAATTACACAGTGTCCAAAGAGCACAAAATATTTTCCAATACTGTATATTCATTTTTTTAAAGCCTAAAACAAACTTTTCTTTGTCATTTTCTAACAAAAGGAAACTTCATTCGCAATCTTTCATCCATTAAACCCAAATCTTTTTGTATAAGAGATTACACACTAATGTCTGAGGTATTGTTTCAGCAACAAGCTGATTTTTGTTTTGGCATCATTTATTATGAGTGCATATAGTAAATGCAATCATTAATAATATTAAATTTTTATTAGGTAAGCTAGCAGATTATCTTTAAGAGAGCCTGGAAGAGTTAACAAATATGCATATGGATAGTCGAAAGTTCCCTTTTCCTTCTACTCTGCACTTTTTAAAAATTTCCTCTTTGATAACCCTTTTTTTTAAAACTCTGGTTAGCAATTTTAATCATTTGTTTCAATCTGAGTTAAATGATTAGTTTTAATTTAAGCATTCATGAATATTATGCAATTATGGCATCACAAGCTTTACATTTTTTAATGCTAATTTATAATAAAAGTTAATAAGCTGAGGCTAGCTAATTCATAAGGTTTTCACTTCCATCATAAGTTACTGCCCATAGCCTTTTCAAGAACAAATTTTTAAATTATATTGGAATCAATTTCTTTTATATAACAATTCTACATTGTTTTAATACCTGAAGCAGCTTCCGCATAAATTAATTCATATTTTATTTTCATTTAATTATATTTGATTAACTTCATAGCGTTTACGTTTGGAAAAATTCCTTATTTTATAAAATTCATCCCCCCCCACCACTACTTTCATATCTTCACTATAACTGATCTCTTTGAAAGTGGATCACTGTTAATTTTGCTAACTAATGTTGAAACAAATCTATTTTACTAATTAATTTTAAATTGAATCACATGAACATTAGAGATAGAGATGATTCAACAACAGGAAAATGAAACTTTTAATGTTATTGAATATTTACATGTAAAGTATACCAAAAATAATAATTCTTTTCCCTTTTTTAAAGTAATTTCCCAGTGTGTTCAAGACTAATACTAGAAAGTTCATAAGTTAACAAATACAAATCATCTGAGATAATGTTAACAGAATAACAGCTAATCTAGACTGGGCATCTCCCAATTATATCAACAATTAAATGCCTTTGAGCTTGGCATTTAATTACATGGTGGATTAAGCACACTGATAACCCTGGCATCAAAATTTTTGGGGACACTCTGAAAGAAGCACGCAAAGGATTTTTAAATTTTAACTTCTCAGCTCTAGTGAATATTAATGAGATGGTAGTCAATATTATCTATTTTATATTATCAAGGTCCCTTTGCTTTGAGCGGATTAATTCAGATGTACCTAAAACATTTTCAGCTAGCATTAATTATAAATAATTTTCATGAAATTTCTTTCTTTACCAGCAAGGAAAGTTTGAAAAGCCCCCCCCCCCCAATTTCTTCTTCTTTTTGGCATTATATACACAACACTGACCAGGTTTTATTGAAGGGGTTGCTATGTTGCCAAATCTAGATTGAAATTTTTAGAACAAAAGTAAATCACTGTTGAATGTAATTGAATTATGGCAGCAAAATCTACAAAAAAAATTCTGATTTGAGTAGTAAAGACAAAGTTAAAAATCTCAACAAGTATAAAAATTTCCTAGAACATAACAAGGCAATAATGCTGAGCGTTTAAAAACTTCACACCTTTTTTAAAAAATTGCACATAAAACGAAGCAACGATTGTTGATGATTTTGATGAGAACAAATATATCAACCCTACAATGAAGTTCACAATGAATAAAGCAGTTTATATTTTAAATAGTGACACACAGCACAATTGAAAAAAAATCTTTAAAAAACTTTATGGACATTATGTAACTGTACGTTTAAAAAATAATTGTTACAAAATAATTAATGGATTTTTTATTTTAAAATATTTACTTTTTCTTTTAATATGATAAAAACACAGATGATCTCGCCTGATTCAGTTATCATTTCATTATTGGCATAACAATTAATAAGCCTTTAAAAGACAAAATTAAACAGCAATTACTCTTTAATGTTTTTAATTAATCTTGCTTATTTCAATTTATTATAGGGGTTTCAATTATTTTCAATTTAGAATGAGTTGTTTAATTGCTTTATATTCATTCATTGTTTTAATTACCTAGATGATTAGTTTAATAATTTAATTGTAGTTGATAATAAAAAAAATTTCAAATCAACAGATGAATTTATGAAATTAATATCTGTAATTCATGTGTACAGATATTTATGTAAATTGTTATCAAATTAAATTATTCAGGGCATAAAAGAAATACTTTTTTTCCTAGCAAAATTTCTATGATTATTATTGTGAAATTAAAAAACATTTTATTTAGTGAATTATTGAGACAAAAATGATAATTGTATTCTAAATACTGAAATATGTCACAGTAAGAATATATAAACAAGAACTGCCAGATTTAAATCTTTATTCCAGTATAATAAATGCTTTACTTCTTCCTTCACAGGGATATATCTATTAGAAGTCATTTTATTTCTTGCTTTTATAATTATTTCAAAATGTTAAGACTAATTAAGATGCTTAAAAAACTTGGTCATGAAAGAAAATATTGATTTTTTTTCTCCTAAAAGCAAATAAAATGAATGAAAAGAGCCAAAATGAAAGGTTACAGAAATAAGCACTAACAAACATAATAGAAGGGAAAAAATAATTAAATAATTTCAAAAAAGAGAAATTGTTTATTTGAAAGAAAATGATTGAAGTTTATTTGATAAAGAAAATGATTAAAAATATTGAAAACAATATTATGAATTAAAAGTATTGCAGTAGAAAATTTTTTTTGAAATAAAATCATTTATATTAAGCATAAATTTCTTGTGCTTATAGCATGAATTTTCTTTTCATTAAAATCAATATTACTATAATTGAAAGGATTCTGTTTTTCTTCAGAGTTATTATCATCATTCAATTTAGATACTTGCTCTATCATTAATACAGGATTACTTTAAATAACCATAATATCACGACATATTCTTATATCAGAGGAAAATTTTAAATGAAATAAGTTTCAAATTGCAATTATATATTTAAGTGAATTTCTTGATCTAAATATGATTTCTTTCTAAATGAAATCTGACGAAAATCCATTATGATTCATAAGATCATTACTTTCTAAAATATATAAAAAATTATTTGCAAAATGGTATGAATCAATGACACTTAAATGAACTCTCATATTTATAGAAAATACTGTAATGTTGGAAATCAATTTTGAAAATAAATAAATAGAAATAGACAAATGTTACTATTTAAAAGCAAGAAAAGGGATGTTTCAGTGTTTTAATGTCTACCATATCTGTTTCTGTGTTTGTAATTAATTTCAATAAACACCTGAAGTAAATAAGCACTTTCCCATCATATAAAATAAAAATAAATGGTTAAAGTGACGATTAGTGTACTCCCTGAGTTTCTCGCCAATATGGCAACCCAACGAAGTAATATTCTAGCAATCCTAATTCTGTTTTGTTCACTACTTTTTACAATAGTTAAGTTGTACATGAACTACAACTATTTTCTGAAAATTAGAAATAATAAAAAAAAATATATTGATTAAATTTTAAATTTGTTCTTTATTATAGTTGAAGGGTTTTTTTTTATAGCTAATAAGACAATTTGGGTGAAGTAAAGCATGGCGTGCCCCCCAAGTTTCTCGCCAATAAAGCAACCCAACAGAACTTTCTTCTAGCAACTCTAATTCTATTTTGTTTACTACTTTTTACAATAGTTGAGTTGTACATGAGCTATAACTATTTCATGAAAAAGGTTAAATAAAAAATATCAATACAGGATTTTAATTTTGTTCTACATTATAAATTTCTTCGAAGTTCTCGTAATTTTTTGCTGCTGTAACGTTTGTTCCACTAATAATTTTTTATGTAGACAATTGCGCAAGAATGGATGTAGGGTAAAAGTATTTTTAATCTGCAGAATGGATAAAGTGTGGGAGGAATATATATATTTTTAAAAAATGAGGAAGTTAGGGAAGGATATTTGTTTGAATGTATTGTTACTGTTATCCACACAGTCCTTATGCTTAATATGTTAGCAAAGCCACCAGATTCCAGCTCTCGCCACTTGCGAAGCTGTAGGTTGTTTTTAAAAGTTAGCAAATCCTGCCGGATGTCTACTTCAGATGCCAAAAGGCATCGCATGCTCTAGATTTTGCTCTTTACACAACAGACCAGCATAGCCAGTTTGAAAAACTTCTTCAAAATTGTTAAGATAAGCAGCATTAGTGATCCCAAAGGTTAAAATTTTAATATTCTCAATTACAGATTAAACAAATCTCCTATTAAAATAAATATTACAGTACTCATCAGTTAAGATAATCATTTTAATGCATTAAGTGTTAATCATCATTCTTTCATAGAAGTGTTTATTGTCTCTGCCATCTTTATTGGAACTTGTCATTCATGGCACAGCAAAGGGCACACTAAACTTCACTTTTATAAATAAATAATTCTCACAAAGTACATTCAAATAAATATATAAATAATAATCAGCATAAAATAAAAAATACAAAGCACAATCAAACAATAAATATAATGCGAATACAATCCGCTTCATGTTCCCAATTTCACAAACATTTAAGCTTAATTTCAAACTTATCTACTAGCAATAGGTCATAACAATCAATATACCTTAATACATGCAATAATTCAGTTAAAAGAAATACTTACTATTTTAGTTGTATCAAACAAATAGTAAAAGTGGCTCTTTTTAAATAATATAGTATAATCAATGAAATCAATTTTAGTCAACAAAACATATTGTTAGTTTTCCCATTAATGTTGTATAAAAGTAAGGATATTTAAAAACATATTAAAAAGTATAAATGACGGAAAAAAAATCTAAAATAATGTTTACCTCATCAGCACCATGCTCTTGCAACTGTCTATAAAATTTCAAAGAAATACTAACCTGAAATCAAAATAAAAGAAAATCAGAATAACATGTCAACGAAGTATTAAAAAAATACCTTTCTCTGCAAAAAAAAGTACTTACACGAATTTTTGTTTTGTCTCCATTTAAATTTGAAATATGAAACAAAACTCCGTCAAAATCTGCAATCGTAACATCTACAGATTCAGGTTTTCCTCTACATTAGAAAGAAATAAAAAATTATAGCAATGAATCACATAACTATTTATACACTGTATGTAATTAAATAAATAATACTTAAAAAAGAAAAGAGGAAATCGTGTAATTTCGGTTTTTAGTAAAAATGAAGATTTATATCATATTCTGTTGCACAATAGACATTAGTATCAGAAAAAAATACATCACACAAGCACACACATATCTATATATATGACTGACAAAAAAAAATTATTTTAAAACAGCATTCTGGTAAAGATTGATTAGATCAGTTCTATTTCCATTTTAAATATAAATACTGATTCAATTTATACTTAAAATTATTTAAAAACAATCTTGTTATAAAGAAAAACAGTCAAAAAAGTTTTATAAGTATATAAATGCATTTTAAATATTAAAACAATGTTTAGTTTAATACCAAGCAAGAATCTTATTTCAAATAACAATAATTGTAAACGTATTAATAATGATGACTTTTGAAAATGGAGGAAAAAGAAATCCTGAAATCTATAAAAGAAGAAATGAATAAAATACTTTTAAAAGAATGATCCCCTCCCCCCAGCATTTTTTCCCACTACAGTAAATATACACAGTCAAAAAAAATTATTGATTTTTGTGCCTATTGATATGCAAACATACGCAGTCAACAGGCACAAAATCAAACAGATATTCGAGATCTTTCATGCCCTAAATGAGTTTACTGGTAACAGAAGTCAAACAAATTTATGAGAAATATCCCATTAGTTAATATAAATAAAAATCATTTTCAAATTTCCCTACAAATATCAAAAGAAAAAATAGTTTGTTTTATAAAATATACACTGCACATATTTCAAAAAATTTGAACTCTTTTATATCGCATAAGTTTCAATGATTTGTTCATCTGACAGCAGATTACAAGTTAAATTATTGACACCCTATAAAAGTTATAATAGTTTCCATAAATAAAGCAGCATTAAGTGATTTCTTTCATATTATTACAAGATAATAAACAATAGCTAGAGAATCGTCACGATTCTTCAACAAAATATAAAAATTATGGTAATAAAGTCAAATTTATATGCGGCATATTTATAAGTCAAAAATAGGTCATGCAGTGATTATTTTACTGTTACAGTCGAAAGGAATATGGATTAATTATATGTCAATTAAATTAAATGCAAGCTAATCTTCAATCCACAAAAGATTCGATAAATAAACAAATGAATCACAACAAATGTTATCAATGCGGTATCTGAAACACTTAAACACAAATGTAATTTACCCAGCTAAGCCATTTTTAAACTTTAATCGTAAAATATCTTCAATAACACGATTATTAATTTCTAATAATATCATATTTAAAAAATTATTTCATTCAGAAAGAGGCTTAATATAACAAATTCCCTTTAAATTTTCACACGGAAGTTAACAGGGAGTTTGCTGTTAAAAAACGGATGTGTCATATGGCGGTTACAATTTCAGATTTTAAACTGCTAATGCAATAAAAAAATATTTCTATATTCTAAAAGTTCTTACAGTAAGAAATAAAAATAATCTTTTGATGATTCTAAATTAATTTTCAATCAATTATAAGGAAGTAATTTTTATTCAATTTTATAGTTTCTAAAATAGCTGCAATTTTTAAGAAAAATTTCAGTGAAAAAAAAAATTCACCCTTAATGTTTTAAAGAAAAAACAATTTCGGAAATGGCCACATATTGCTGTATTATTATTGTTTATTAGGAAAATCAGATAATGCATGCCACCGACTTCGGAAGAAAGAAGAAAAAAGTGCTATAATAGATTTATCTAAAAAAAATAAATAAACGCCCTACCCTGTATAAAATATGCTGGCATTCCCCTAACATGGAGTGAAACGATTAAATATTTAGGAATCCAGTTTTCAAGAATTAAACAAAATAACAGAATATTGCAAAATTAAAGAACCAAGGCTCTTAAAAAAATGTTCGGTCTCAAAATACTAGGTTCCAAAAGAAACGGTGCAAGAACGAAACACCTAATTACAATCGCTAACAACAGTATACTTGGCATATTCTTGTATAGTTGTCCCATAATTAATAAATTTTCCGAAACACAACTCAAATCTTGTAACACTATACAAACAATGGCACTCAGAATAGCTCTCGGAAAACCAATTTGGACCCCCAACATCATCCTATTAAAATTAGCTGGCTAAGAAATACTTTCAGACAAGATTAAACGTCTAGCAATACAATTTTTTATAAAACAAATGTCCAACCAGTCCTTTTCACCTTTGGTTGATAATCACAATGAGATGGATCGTTTTTTGAGCGACAAAGATAAAGAAATCATTAATAACACTTTCCAACAACTTGATTGCGTACCGGATCATATAATTACTATGCCACTCCATCTACAATATAACTCAAATTTATGCAATATTTTTTTTAATGAATTCTGGTTCCAGAACAAAGGTTTACCGATCCCGATTATTACTGCAGCTTTCAATGAGTGCTTACAGAATCACTTTAAAAATCATTTTATTATAGCTACAGATGGCTCGAAATCTGAAAATTCCACCTCAATTGCAGGTATCTCTAGCATTCAAAAATTTCTTTACAGAATTCATACATTAAATTCAGTATTCACTGCCGAAGCCTTGGCAATCTGCCAAGAGGTGGACGATCTTTCAATCCCAGAAAAGCACAACCTTATTATTTCGGATAGCTATTCAGTTCTGTAAGCACTTAAAAATGTCACTTTTCACTCTCCTAAGGTCATCCAAAGACTCGCCTCAAAAATTTATATCAGGAAAAAACTAAATCAAGAAATAGTTCTTTTGTGGGTTCCTGGACATTCCGGAATTTCTTTTAACGAAGAGGCTGATTATCTGACGAAGAAGGTCTCAGCATCTATACCATTTCTAGAATGGATTTCTCCTGAAGATATTTTTTCTACAATGAAAAAAATCTCTAGACAAAGCGCATACGACATTATATCCATCTCAAAATGGACAGAGAGCAGAATACAAGATAAAATCATTGCCCGTATAATCAGCAAAACCATCATATCTCCAGGACTTCTTCATAAATACAATCTTACAGAAAACCGTTTGTGCAGCAAATGTGGAGAGATAAACGATATTTCTCATATCCTTCTCAAATGTTAAAAATATTCAACGTACAGAACGGTGTTATGGAGCAAGCTACAAATAGATGATCCTGATATTAACTACGATGTTCTCTTATCCCATGTTTTCGCCAAAAAAAACATCTGCTCATCTTTCTGCAATCTCTCAAGTACTTTGATATTTCTTAAGTTGCAAAAACGGACTCTCTCATGTGTGTGTGAGCATCCTTTTTTTCACTCCAGCAGGTGGTGCTTCCTCTGTGCATTTCGGAATACAGGAATGTTAATTTGGAGAAACTTTTAATCGCTGCTTTGTGGCAACCAGGGGATTATAGCCTTTGTCGCTCCATATCCCAAAATATTTACATTCTAGACTTCGGAAGAGAAAGTTGCCTGAATATTAGGACAGTATTTAAAGATATAATTTAAATCGTAATATATGAATTGGATATTGAAATTGAATATTATTCCTCAGTAAAAGAAATTTCGTTTGCCGCTCTTATTTTCAAAAGGAAATTTAGTTTTGATTTACTTTTTGTTTCTCCGTAATTTCTTTTACTGTGCAATCTGCACAGATTGTTTTTGTCATTTTATATGTAGTCAGGTTTTTAACGGTTTCTAAGTAATAATGCAAAGAAGAAATTTAAGGAATTTAACGCGAATAGAATCAGAAGAAGATGCGATTCTTTACCAATTGCATAAAGCGGCTTCGAAAAAAGGAAGAAATGCTGTATCATTACGAGCATCAAAAATAGTCGATTTCAGTTCCCAATATGGGAACGTTAATGCATTATCATATACTGCACAAAATTTAGTGGGACCTCCAACTGTTTATCCACTATCCGGGGATAATGCTTACTCTTATCATCCAGTACGCTATTTATTTATTTATTTAACTATGTAACAGTGTAAGTAATTAATTGAATAAAACTAAAAAATCTGAAAAAGAAACAGTAAAAAAAAAAGCGAATTCCTATTAGTCACACATATTAATGAAAGAAACGTTTTATTATTCAAGTGTGAGGGTCTAATTTTAAAAACAGGGCAGATGTTTAGTGTGTTTATACTTAATTGTTAGGTCTTGCCATCTTCTGAAATATATATATATTTAAATTCAAATGAATTTAGAAAGTCATGGAGTATGATAAAATTATACCTATGCTGTTTTAGGAAATGAAATGTACTGTAATACAATAAAATTAAAGATAAACATTAGCTATATATTTAAATTTTAAAGCTCTGGAAAATTTAATTCTTCTCAGTTTC
This sequence comes from Argiope trifasciata, assembly GCA_026543055.1. Lineage (NCBI taxonomy): Eukaryota > Metazoa > Arthropoda > Arachnida > Araneae > Araneidae > Argiope > Argiope trifasciata. The sequence continues at coordinate 85,933 of JAPMOQ010052033.1, forward strand.
CCTCTCTATTAAGTAGAAGCTAATTTTGCATAATTTCAAGAAAGGTAGTTCTATTTAAAACATTTTTTGGGTGCTGGATTTAAACCTAAATTTTTATATACTGTTTAAAGAATAACAATTTTTTCTTTTTATGAATAAGATTAGAAAGTTAAGGATTAAAAACTACTTTTTCAGACTATTCTGTCAGAACAGTTGTGTCTATTAAACATGAAATATTAGTTAATGTTAATCATACAAATTTTGTACATTTTCTATTTTAAAAAATGCACATCATTAGATAAACTTTTAAAACTTCTATAAATTATTTAAAACAATTATAATGATTTCTGGTTTAAAGTTAGTTTTAAAAATATGTATTGGTATTGTAAGTTTTGCTTTTTTGTTTATATCTTATTCTGTTATAAAATTGTCACTTGGGAAAAAAAAACAATCCTACAGATAATACTTAACCATAGTTAACTTTTTAAATTTAACTGTCCAAACTTTATATATATAACTAACACAATTCAAGTTAAGTCAGATTAATTTTTTTTGCATCAATAAATATAGAGTTCCAGTATAAATTTAGATTTTTAAATTTTTATTCAGGTATGTTTTTAAAATAGAAATACACTTATAATCATAAAATAAGCTATTCAAGATAGGGTACAAGAGAATTGATCAGTGTAAATGAAATATTTGAAATGCAATAAATTAAATAACATAGCAAAAAAAAAAAAAGTTATTTATTTCGGCATAATTAATCTAGTATTATTTTACACCTATCTCATACTTGAAAAGGAGAGTGGGATAGTACTAAATATGACTGAATTTTTAAAAAAAATATGTACTTTGAATTACTATTACATTATTAATTGATTGATTGAGATTAAGTATTTGAAATGCAGCAAATAAAAAAATAATATAGAAAAAATAGTTATTCAATTTTGACAAATTTGGTATAGTAAGTTACACGTTATATATACATAAAAAGATTGGGATAGTACTAAAAATGATTAGATTAAAATAAACTATATGTACTTTGAATTTCTGTTACATTGTTAATAACTTTAATATTTACTTATTTATCAAAGTTCAATATCTCAATTTATATAAATGTATAATTTTGTCATTTAGTGAAAATTTTGTAAAAAATATCCTGTTTATCAATAATATTATTGATAATTCTGAGAATCTTGGAATTTATAATTACACATTTTATTTATTGCAGTTTCTTTATAGCTCTAAGTATTATATTTGCATATTTCTTATATAAAGAAATCCATATTCCAACTTAACATCTATTCACTGCAATTTTGTTAAAACATTCTTTTCTTTGTCTGCAGTAATATGGAAATGATTTCACCATGATCACACCATGGTTTTAGAAATACAGTTTTTCATTCATAATTATATCATATATTTATGAACAATACCTTCCTTTTATAATTTTGGGCAAAGATCGTTTGTCATTGCATTCTGAAAGGAAAGTCATTTTAACCGTACACTAGTTTACTTACTACCTTATACAGTTCTTACTTCATTAGTATGCATCATATTATAATTTCAAAGAGAAATGACTTTTTGTTGAAAGCTTCAATTATAAAAAGTAAAGTTTTAATATAAAAAATTTTATTTAAAAAAATAAAGGAACAATATGTTTAATTAATTACAATCATATAATTTTTAGTAACTGAAAAAATACCTTAATTTGTTTAATATATTAATGTATATGACTTAATGTATATTATAAATTATTTATATTATTATTTTTATTATATTATGTATACATCCTTGAACTAACCTTCTTTTGCATTTAAAAAAAATCCTATTAAGAATTTCTTTTTATTTCATTATCTTGATTTTTTTTTTAAACTTTTGAAATGAAGAATTTTCAAATTTTGTTTATTAAGTGTACTGTGGATTATTTTCAAATTATTTACATTTCTCTTTCTATTTGTTTTGGGTAATGTAATTGCTAGTATGTAACTTGAGTAAATTTTATTTATATAGGAACTTTGAAGATCAGATGTGTATGCAAAAATTCTAGAAAAAGTAAAACAATGGTGTTATTTAGAATTTTACACTGATAAGTTAGCTATTTATTAGAAATAAGTGACAAATATGAATAAAATAGGTTACTGGTTATACTAAACCACAAGAATTTTTGTAAAATAGCTTGAACTGATCTCCAGACATGACATTTCCTCATTTTCCTTCCCATTATGTAATAATCTGCATTTTTTTTCCATTTTTAAAGCATTTTTTTTATATAAAATCATTCATTTTATTGTCCTATTAATCATACTTATTTTGCTTCTTGGTATTTATGTTTTGGTGTAATTCATTTTTTATGAAGTTAACATTGTTTATTACTTAGTTTTATATCATATCTGGATCTCTTTTCTTTAAAACAAATATTTTAAACTCTGCTTATTGTGAGAATATTTCTGTTGAGTAATTTCAATATAAAATTAGTTATATATTTCCTTAAAACACAATAAACTATGTTTTAGGTAGATTTTTTTTGAATATTTATTTGCAGTAAGTATCTTTTTGAGAAACATTATAAAGTTTGCTTTTTTGTGTGGATATTTTAGCTTATACTCTGTGTTTTATTGTTTTCTTTAGAGGACCTACGGCAAATGGTGGGAAATGTCGCCTTCCCATCTCAAATCAAAGGTTATACTTCCGTCTACAATACCCGCTGAAAGTCAAGATTTTATTGGTTGGTAAATTTTAAATAAAATCTTTTAGGAAAAAAAAAAAAATTATTTATATTTGTATGTTCTTTTTTAGGATTTCCCTAACCCTAAATTTTGTATTATTCATTTTTTAAAGGAACAATTTTAAGTTAACCGAATTTTTGTTACACCATTAAGCTGTATTTATCATTGATTATTTCTATTTAATTTTTTAAACAGTTTTAAGATTGAATTATTCATTTGTTTGTAGAATTTAATGTGATTAAACGTGTTATACCACGACGCCTCCGTGTATATGAAGTGTATAACCCAGGTGCTATTGTAAAAGTGCTATGTTATTGCCATGAAACTGAAAAGTAAGTTTACAATATTTTGTATAAATTTTTATAATCAGATTCCTTTGTTGTTGTTATTGTTTATAAATTATTATGTCTCTAAGTATTATATAAGACAGAATTTGAATACTTTTTTTATATTTCTATTAATTTCTAAATTAATAGAAATATAAAAAAGACAGACTTCTTTACGGATTATTATTTTTTAAAGAATTAAACAACAAAGTAAGCATATCTGATGTTTCTCAGGCTCATTTCATAACAAATGTATTTACTATACAAAGTATTTATTTAAAATTTTACCTCCCACCCTCCTTTTATTCTATTTTCCTTTCTTGAAATAAATCTCAATTGTTTTATTTTTGTTCAATAGATGGGTAATTATGTGGCAAGGAGAACCTCAAGTACTACCATCTGAACAATCTCATTGCTTTACAATTGATATCGAAGGGATTGAATTTATGACTGAGTAAGTTTTAATGAAAATAAATTATATTTCATAATTTTTTAGAGGTGATGGGAAAGATGTTGACTTTGAAAAAAATTGCATGATTCAAATTATTTTCTTTTAAAATGTAAGTATGTTAATATTATTTAAAATTATTTTCAGATATTATAGACTTGAATTTCATCACAGGCATTTGAATTATTTTTGTGAAATCGATGGTCTGATTCTCTATGCAGAAAATCAATGTTGTAGTGCGTTTCCTACACCCCAAAATATGAGTACTAAAAATTGTGTATCAAATAATGATTTGGAAATAAATGAAGAACCACAAAAAGTTGACTTCAGTATGTTACCAGTAAGTTTTTATGTGTTGCTTATATTTTTGACTAAAATTTTAATTTGAAATTGTTATTTTTTTATTTTAAAGTATATCAATTTTGTTTTAGTATGAAACGACATCCTACATATTTAGCTTTTTAGATCTTCAGAGCTTGTGCAGTGCTTCCAGAACTTGCAGGTAGTGTGTTTCTTTGTGTAATATCTGCTTTCTTAAGTACAAATACATTTTATGCACCTAGATTTATACAAAAGCACCTAGATTAGTGTTCTACTCTTAAAGCTTAAATATACAAAGTGAGGAAGACTATTTCGAATGAAACCCCTCCTTGCATATGACAAAAAGTATTGGCATAGTTCTTGCTGTTACTGTACAGAATTGCGAAAAATTTATGTTTTGAGTTGTTTTCATTTTTATTTATTTATTGACTGAGAAAGTTGAATTAGGTGCTTTTTGAATGTTAATCTCTTTGCATCATATCTGAAAACTTGTGCTTCATTCTTAAAGAGTTATTTGTAAAAAAGTTTTTCATATCCTTAGGGAGATTGATTAGATTTGAAAGGTGATATATATGTATATTTTTTTGCCAGGAGCAGTTTCCAAATGTTCATTCACAATGCACAGAATTGAAATGTGACTAATTTTGCATTCTTCAAATAACTTGAAAATTCTATGATTTGATGATTTTCATGCAAAGCTGAATTCACATCTTGGGACTTCTTGATATCTATCAGCATTTAAGAACATATCATTTCTTATGTTGTCAGAACCATTTTGAAGACATTTGAACAACCCATAATTCCTTTGAGACTTATGTCCTACTGAAATTAAAATAATATTAAACATAATGACTTAATTTATAATTTTATTATTTAGTGAATGATACAAATGCATATTTCTCATTTTCTCGGCTTGTAAGTAAAAGGAATATTAATTTTTTAAAAAACCAATTGCTCCAGAGCTCCACACCTTTTTTTTTTTTTTTCAAACATCAGTTTTATGCTACAGAGATGATATGCTGTGAATAGGATAACGACTCTTCAGTAGTTCTTTTTCTTCTGCTGTCATTTTGATTCACATTGTTTTAATTTGAAAATTGTGCATTTATATTTATTTAGATTATTCAATTTTTTGGTTTATCTGCAGTTACTATACTTCTTAATTTTGATGATAAGGATTGTTTACATTGCAAAATAAAATATAAATATTTTGTACTCCATTGCTCTTCTTATTCATATTTTGGTAAAATTAACGCCTTCTGACGCGTGAGAAATAATTCAGAAGGTTTCTATATCTGCGAATTGACATTATATATTATATAAGACCAGCCATTAAAAAAATGACAAAAATTTCCATCTTTTTTAAATCATTTTAATAATAAAAAAATAATAAATTTTATTATAAGAATCAAATATCAACTTTTCTCAATTAGATACAAATTACCTAAGCATTCAGCCAACATGTAGCTGATTTTTCAAAAAAATTATTATAAAGAATATGCTAAAAGTTATTCCAATTATTTTGACCCTAAAAATTTATTTTGATATAATACCCTTCCTTTTAGATTAAAAATGCATACTATCATTGATAATATTTTCTTTCAATCACTTTTCACTTTATATACATAGATGTGTCCCTTCCTCTTCTGTGAGTTTTAATCTTGTCAAGTCCTGAGTTGGGCATTGGTAAACTGTGTAAATTGGAAATATTCAAATAGATGGAAAAGACTATTTCATTCTTAAACACAATGTCATGTACATGTGATTTTTTATTTCATGGTTAAGTATATAACAATCCAATCTGTAGAAAACCCATCTATACAGACACGTATCTTTTAGTATACAAGCTGATTCGTTTGTTTTCTAAAAGTGGGAAATGTTTGCCTGAAACCTAATGATTGACATTAACTTTTTTTGGTTTTCTTAGAATTAAATTTTATTTATTCCTTACTGATTTTAATTAGAAAGAGCCTAAATCTGTTTTACACTTTATATTAAGAATGAATTGTGAAGTGAAATAATTCAGAAGATTTTGAACATATCTAAAAAGGTCAATCAATTTTTTATTTTATAGAACTTGCAAATAAGAAAGAAATTGAGAAAAATCAAATTGCATAAAAGCTGTTTTTCCTTCATATATTTATTAAATTATATTGAAATGGCTTCATAATTTTCACCATATGCTTGGGTTATTTCAAGAACAGTGCGTGAAAAGATTTTTTTTTCTTTGTATATTTTGACCTTGAATATAGCCAATAATAGCTGCCATACACCATACTATTGAGCTACGTCTCTCTATAATTTAACTGTTTTAACTCAACAATATTATTTGAATATTCTTATTTATATCTTTACTTTTTTGACTAATACTATATTTTTAGTTTTTAAAAGCATTTTCATCCTAAAATTTGGAATAAAAATATGCTTTCATTTCCTTTTAGATCATTCAAAAAGATATGCTATGATCCTGCATTGTACAGAGATTTAAATTTGCAACCTTATTGGCATTTAGTAAGTTGTAATTGTTTTAATTATGTTATAAAAACATTTTAATATCAAGTATTTAAAAGCATTTTCTACATTCTACATTCAGTGGCAACTCATGAGCTGAAAAAGCAAGCAGATCTACTTTTTAAAAAAGAAGAAAAAAGAAAGAAAGAAGAGAAAAACTTTGCTTCTGAGTAACACAAAATTTTAAATTGTAATAATTTGAAGGTTATATGAGAAAATTACTTATGTATATTTTTTCAATGAATGACTTCTATTAAAAGAAACTGAATATGCATTGAGCTGATATGATTCTGTCAAAGAAGTAAAAACCATAAGGTAGTAATGATTTAAAAAAAAAGCAAAAGGGAAGAAGTTAAGACAGTAAATTTAGATATAAGGCAACAAATCAGTAAATGCCATATCAGGTTTGCAGAAATTTTTGCTATTTGTTTTCCAATCTGTCATTTCATTGAGCATAGAAAGTGAATTTTGATATTCTGAAAGATCAAACCATGCATTACATTTTGATTCCATACATTATGAAAGTGAATTTTGATATTTATATAATCTCAGATTTTTGTAGCTACAACAAGTTGATTCATTTTCTGCATTCTTTCTTCATTATTATTTATATTGTTCATTGAATTTCCATGTGAAAAAAATAACAATAATGAAAAAATAAATTTTGTAAATAATATAAAGAAATCTGTGCAGCCATAACTGACGAATTACCTTTGCTTACATATAAATATTCATTTCTGAGAAATGATCATCTACATAATGAGCTATCCATATTATTTCATGAATTAGAAGTGAAATTCAAGATATCCCAGATTAATGCACGAATCCACTCATTCCAATGCACAGAATCAAAAATGTTAAAAGGCTAAACAATGATAATAAAATATATTTTTAAATTAATTTTTTTTGGAAGCAAAAAAAACAAAAAAAAACCCTCCATGTGTCTTTTTCTCCTCCAATAATTTTATAAGTACACTTTTATTTTGGTGTTGTAAAACAATTTAGTTTTTTAACATAATAATACTGTAATGAAATCAATGTTCATTCTTACTGTTGATTCATTGTTTTAATAACCTTTATATATTTTATTGACTTTGAGAGATTTATTTTATAATTTAGTAATTGATATCACTGTTTTAATAGCATATACATTTTTTATAATTGAGATTTTTAAAAAATAATTTAGCTTATATTAGTAATTTTTCCTGCATATTGAACAGTTTTAAATAAGTATAGAAATTTTTTTTCAATATTTGTTAAAATATCACAAATTTCCGCTCTTAACAGCATCTTGTAACATCATAACTTTTTTCAATTGTTAGGTTGATGAAGGATTTCTCACATCATTGCAATCAAGACTAAGTTTATTGAAGAAACTTAATTTATCTTGGTGTGGGGGACAGAAACGAATAACTCCATCATATTTTGTACTGTAAGGATTGCAATCTTTTAACTATCTAGTAAAAATATCATTTGCAAATGAAACATTATTTAAAGAATTAATATGTTACTCTTTTAAATTTAGGCTATAATTTGTTCAATATTGTTTTTGAATATTTAAAAGGAAAATGATTAATTCTAGAACTTTGGCTTCTTTCCCTTTCACAGCATGCATATCTTATGTGCATTGCCTACAAACGTTTCTCACAGTCGGGCATACCTACTTGTGCATCACTGGAAGTTGTGCTCAGTGGATGAGTGATGCATATGTGTATTCTAAGCTGAAACTACTTTTAAGTGTCACTAGATGGCTTCCTGTGTTCAATGTCTTTAAAATGAACATAGTTTTAATATCCTGTTCTTCAAAGAGCTCATATTTTGCCTTACTTTGGCATTTAATTCATCAGCTGCTGTGGTGATGAGAGTAACTGTAATATAAATAAACAGAGCTGGATTCTTTAACTTTCAATATGATAGAAACATTCTCCCATTTCACTAGGTGTTCTAGGAATTCTATTTATTATTTTTTTAAATTTTATTATTAATACTGTGCAACATCTTTTTGGGTTTTATGGTCAGCTTTGTTGCATTTAGCATAGCCTTTAGATACACTAAATATACTTTCTTTTTCTATCTTGAAATGCCTTGAATCTGATTGTGTTTTGGTAAGAAAATGTTTTCGATCTAAAGAGGAGAGTCTTGCATTGTGAATTAGGCAATTAGTGGCACAGATAAAAATGATGAATCATCATCTAAAGAATTAGAAAATGATGTTGTGAGAGATTTTGATATGGATATTTTATCTGAACTTATTGATCTGCCTTCTGCTTATTTTGTATTGTATTTTTGAATTTTCTCAATAGTCATTTTAAAGTTTATAAATGCATTTTGTTTATTAAAGTTTCAGAATCAATTGAATAAGGCTTCTTAAAATTATTTCCCATCATAAATGAGTTTTTAAAAATATGTTTTATTGTGAATTAAAAGATACAGTTTACTAAATGATAATTCTATGATAGCTGAACTAATAACTTAAATAGATACCAAAAATTGCAACGCTTGAACCTAAAACTTAATTTAATTAATTTATTTTCAAAGTTAGGCTTAGCTAAGCAAAATCATTATCCTTTGAGATAATTTCTTTTGCATATGCTCCATTTTGAGTGAACATCTAGAATAGAGGCCCCCCGCCTCAAAAGGCATAAATCTACTTTGAATTATTGTATTTGCATATGTTTAAAAAATTTATTACTTAAAATTAGTAAATATAAAAAGTTTATTATCAGCATTAAAAAAATTTTTTTTAAACACAATGCGGTAAACAAAATTAATAGTTGTCTGCAGTCATTTATTTGAGACTTTTATAAAGCATTCATTTTATTTGAAATAAGAGTTTGCTTATAGATCGTTAAAAAAAAAGATTCCTATATTTTAAAATGGATTTGCCTTTTTTTTACGAATATAAATTTTTCTAAAAAAATTAATTAATTACTAGATATTTTAAATACACACACGCAAAAGAAATAGTTGTATTCATTTATCATTTTATACTATATAATTTTTTTCTATTAAAAAAATCAATTATTTTTCTGATGTTTTGATTTAATTTTAAACTTTTGGTTGATTATGCTAAAAATGGCGTATATTAATTTACTATTCATACATGAAAGTTTTTCTTTCAGATTTTTAAAAACCAGTTGTAATAATTTAACATCTTTGAGATTAGCAAACTGTTCTTTTGTGGATGATGAGTGTTTGAGGACTGTAGCCAAATGGTGTCTTTCTTTAAAAGGTAAGTATGTGTGTATGTGAATGAAGAAGAGTTAATAAAGAGTGATTTTTAAATGAAATTAAAACTAAATGTATTTTTGTTTTCGAAATTTTGCTGTTCTTTTTTTAAATAAAGGTATGTTTACTCTTCTGTTCTTGCAAATTCTTAATATTATTTTTAATTACAATACTTGTTTTTCTTTTTATCTGGAATGTGTCATGTTGTAACAAAGTGAATCCTTTTAATACCTGATTTTAAACATGGCAGAATTACAACATTTTTAGTTATTGTAAACTAAGCAACTTAAAGCATCATTCTCTGTGTTTTGCTTTTAATATTTCCTATTTAATTTAGAAGCTAACATTTCCTATTAAGCTAACATTTTTTTTAACATTTTCTGTTTAATTTAGTTTGAGCCATTATAAATATTAGAGAATACATATGCATATTCATTTAATTTTTATTTTATTATACTATAATCTCAATATAGAAGTTAGTAAGGTATCATTTCAATTAAAATGGTATGTGTTCAAAGAAATTTTGTTAAATTTTAGATTTCTACCTCCAGAATTTATAATTCAAGTAAGAGTGGAAGTTTGTAATAAGGAATATTTAAAGATGTTTAGCAATTTTGATAACATTAAAGATGCTTACTAGATTTTTAAATAATGTTGTTTCAAAACTTTGTGTTACTTTTTGTGTTAATTTCGATGAAGTTTACTTATAATATTTCTTACGAAGATGTTATTCTTTTAGTGGACCCATGGTTTTATGCTTTTTTTAAATTTTTGTCTTTTTCCAGTTTTTAAGAAATTTGGAGTTTAAAAAGGACTATCTTAAAGACAAAATAGACAGAAATTTCAAAAACAAAATCAGCAGTGGGTAACTACAGAACAGAAGTTCTTAACAAAAGAAGGTGAGGGGGGTTGACAAACAATCAATTTTTTTAAAAGCATCTAAGAAAGTTGCAGTGAAAATATCTGACAATGTTGCCAAATGGCAGAGAAATATTAATTTTAAAAGATGAGATTCTAGGTATCAAAAAATTCTCTTGGAAGACCTGGAACCTCATTTTTTATGATAAATTTTGTTAACAAAATGAAGCTGTATGTTGTAATATGACTGATGCCAAAAACCAAACTGTGAAAAGCCTGTTGAATGTTGTCAATGAAAAACCTGTAAAATAAAAGTTACCAGTGTGTTTGAGATATATTGTCTAGGCCTAATGACCATTAAGAAGATGTTTACTAAAATATGTTAATAAGATATGTTTACTATAAAACACTGACTTTTCTTTAATATTTGCTTTGAACAATATGCATTTAAATTTGCTTTGGATAATATATTTCCTAAAGTGCCTTTTGGAAAATCATATAATATTGATTTCTTTTTTATATAAATATTTTGAAATAAACAAAAATGGCTAGTGCATTGATTATTTTATTCATACTTTTTGCATGTTTTTCCTTTGTGCTTTTTTTTAAATTTTCCTTTTTTTTATTTCCTTTTTTTTTTTTGTCAATTGACATGCCTGCTCTTAGCTTCTTTATAACAGCTATACATATACATATGTATTCTATTATTCCTATTATTGGATTCATTTATGTTTTTAAAAAAATATTATTAACATCCTGCATTGATTCTACATTATTTAATTTAACTGATTGTTTTACTAATGACTCCTTCATCTTATTATTTTTTTAAAAAATTTACTCTCAAGATCTATGTAAGTTTAAAAATTTATTAACAACTTTATTTAAAACACAAATTTCCCATTTCTTGAAAAAAAAAAATTAATTTGCATGCATTTTAGAATTGGATATTCGGAGTTGCCATTCATTATGTCATAGTGGCTTCAGATGCATATCAGAAATGTCAAATTTAGTGTACTTGAATCTTTATCAGACATCAATTGATGATACTTCTTTAAACCAAATTATTGGGTAAGTAATAATAATTCTAAATACATGTATTTTGCTGTTGTATTTATTTCTTTAATAAATGTCTTTTATTTCTTACTTTTTTTCAAATAGATCTTTGAAATTGTCACATCTTTCGATTGCTGCTTGCCCAGCTATAAGAAAGATAAATGATATCGTAATTGATATTAGTGAACTTTTAAGGTAAGTTAGTTTTTAAGATATTTTGATGTGGGTTCTTTTCTTTTTTCCCCCCTCCCTTTAATTCATTGTTACTTTTTATTTATTTATTTATTTGAATAAAGAAATATATAATTTTTATACATCTAAAGCTATATTGCCAATTGGAATTATATATATATATTTCTTTTCTTTTCTCCACTTTCTTTTCTTTTTTTTTTTTTTTTTTTCCCCGAGCATGTCATATGCTCTGATGAAATTTTGCACCTAAGTTTTATGTCAAATCAGTTTTTATCCTCTTTTTTTTCTTTACTTAATAGTTAATGAATGATTAAATTAACTATAAAAATAGTTTTCTGTTTAATTTAATCCATAATATTATGGTGCAAATATATACTATAATTTTACTGTCAGAGCTTTTATTAATTAATTTATGTGAGGAATATATTTTATAAATCATCAGTTAAAAAATTATTTAAAACATACCTTCTTAACACCTTTAGGATCTACACATAGGGAAAAAAGAACTCTCACAGGTGGTGGCGAAGTTGTGATTTCCGTCGGCAAAAAAGTCTTATAACTTCGGAACGCAAATGTTGCAAATTTAGTATTAACGAATATAATAATTTAAAACCCAACTTAGAATTAAAATATTATAAATAATCAAAGTATTGAAGGAATGATTTAAGTTGGTAGAATGACAATATTAGACAAATAACCGACAATTCGATTCGTGAATACATTTTCCAACAATTCTCCGTGAGTCGATTGAAAAATCGATGCAAAGCTATGTCGACTGATTATCCAATAAGATGAAAGTGTCGTGAATTCAATCCATAGTTTGCTCAACATTTGGCATAATAACCGACGAGGCGAAATGAGTCGGTCGTATTTCGCCTACTATTCTTTGTCGTTCGACTAAGGAATCGGAGAGGTGAATCTTAAACTGAGAGGTAATCAGACATCTAATTTCACTATCGGATATTCAGTCTATAGTGTGCATCACATTCGGCAGAAAAGAAGCGAAAAAGTGAATAAGATAATTTATTTGAAAACGTATAAGATAATATTTTATTGATATTATTGTTACCTAAGAAATCAATGTATCGGACTCCAGTGACGTTGACACGACATTTGGCAATACAAACGATGAAACGGCATGAAAGTAGATGCTAAATTTTGCCTACTATTTTGATTGGTTGAATAAGATATATATGCGACAATTATTTGTGAAGTTCAGTCGATAAATTGTTGAACTTTAAATGAAACTGCCCTAAACATAAGATGAAACCTCATAGTTTGCTCGACATTTGGCATATTAACCGACGAAGTTAAAAATGTCACATTTTGCCAACAATTCTTTGCCGGTCGACTAAGATATCGGAGCGGCGAATGTTAAAATGAGAGATAATCGGACATCTAATTTTACTATCAGATATTCAGCCCATAGTTTGCTTTACATTCGGCAGAAAAACTGATGAAATGAGAAGTAAAGGAAATATCGCGGTTGCAATTTTTCTTTTTCGTTAAGATATATATATATATATATACTAGCCGCCTTTGGCGACCAGCTGGTTCGCCATGAGTAATGCGTTCTAAAATTTCCAATTAAATCATATATTTTTTAGTCAAAATTTAAGAAATAGTTTAAGTTGAAAGATTCAGTTATTAGTAGTTAAAAAGTCGGGAACTTTCTTCGGAAAAACTTTTTGAGTTTAATGCTCTAATAATTTATCGATTATGCTTCCAAAATATTAAAAATGTTTTTTTCGGTGATATTGCCAAAATGTTAAATATGTTTTTTAAAGAAAGCGAAAAAGGGAAAAAATTATTGAATTAATGATACAGATTTTGCAAACGATTATAGAAATATGCCATTAAGTCGGGATTTCAATGCATATCCTGTCTAAATTCAATCAGGTTTACTGTAAATAAAGATAATTTATGGAATTAATGATATAAATATTGCAAACGATTTCTTAGAATCCTTTGCCTTGCATTTATTTTTATAGAAGATATCACATTTTATGTTATTTTATCCAGTCACGTGCTGAAAGTTGTATTTCTTTAGATTTGATTTGCGATGATAGTTGTTGTTTTTCATTTGAACTTCCGGCATTGTTTTATTTTATTTTATCCAGTCACGTGCTAAAAAAACATGGTTAAAATATTTCTTTAAAAATTCGTTAAAAATAGAAGCTTGAGTTATACATTAAAACACTGATACCATTAGAAAGCTAATTTTTTTATCTTTAAATTGATGTTAAAATCATGTTTGTCCGATAATAATTTCGGAAGTTATAGCGGAAAAACGTCGAAATTTCGCTTAAATTTTAATTAATTCAAATTCTAATTAAAAATTCAAAAAAAGGGCTCCGAGGTGCTCATTCCCGACATCCAAGGTATACATGTACCAAATTTTGTAGCTGTAGGTCCAACGGTCTGGCCTGTAGAGCGCCAACACACACACACACGCACACACACACACATTGAGCTTTATTATAAGTATAGATATATATAATATGCATACATACACAACTCATGCACGCACGCACTCAATATTCTATCTAAGTATGCACTCTTTTTGTTCAATGAATTGGGGATCAGTTTTTCATATTCTACATTTAATATTATAACTATGAAAATGGGGGACAATTTTCTTTCTTTTTGAAAGTATTTTGTTACAATAGCTTTGAAGGCGAAAAGTATTTAACAATAATGTATACTTAAAAATAAAGGAGCATGGATTCAATATCTTACTGCTTTTGAATAAAATGTATAATTTTTAAATCTAACTATTCACTTATGTTTAATTACATGTTAAATAGTTCATTTTTTATACGCATATTTTACATATCTTACTATAACTTTTATAAACGAAATAACATTAATATTTGGAAGATATTAAAGATAAAGTTTTATCTGTACATTTAAAAATGAAACGATCACATCCCCTTAACGTACTACATTTTATATGGTTTTTGTGGGTGTGTTCAGAAGTTATTTAGATGTCGATAGTTTGGTTACAATCCTTTTATAAAATTTCTTTTAGGTTGGAGGTTACATGGCCAGACTATCGATTAGGTCAGGTCGGGCTGGTCTAATGCCACTTGGTCATACCAAGCCAAATGAGATTTAACTCTTTCAAATTAAGGCACAAGTGTGCGCCTTTCATTGTGAATGAGCACCATTAAGCTTAAAGTATGGCTTTGCTCAAACACACACAACATAACCCTTTTTAGGGGGCAGTCGAATTCATTCATACATTTATTCATCCATTCGCAAGTCAGAATTTAGATCTAAATCAGAGACTGACTCATCCCTGATTCAATACCCATACCCCCAGAGGTACAATTTGTTATGGGAACTTGCATTCACGACTTATTTAACTTGCCCCAACTGCCATTAGAAAACACGGCAGTCTTTGACCGAGACGAGGACAGAACTTGCTTCCTTTCGGTTACGAGACTGACTCTCTATTAACCAGGTTATCGATTAGGTAGAGTAGGCTACTGTCTAAGGTACCTTACAACTTCAGGGGTATGCAAGATTTTTTTAAAATTTAGTTTTTCTAGTGTAAAGACATTTTTTCTTAAAAAGATATTCAACTTGAACATATTCTAAATAAAATCATCATTCGTTTAAATTGCAGAATATGTATATTTAAAACTTATTTCGTGTTCCCAGATTTGAGTGCTTACAAATCAGTTAGGTCTTGTTCGTGCTTAGTTAGCAGCTTAGAACCGATATATATCACTATTTCAACTTTATGGTTAGCTGGAAGACTCAATTTCCTTCTAAAAAGAACATACCCTGTGATTATAAAAGAAGGGGGAGGGAAAACTGCAATAGTGATCCGGGAAATAGTTTCACTTGTCTCATTGAAGAGGATATTCCTTTCAAGGTTAAAAGGGATAGACATTTAAGTACTTGACTTTATGTAGAGCGGTTGAAAATGTTTTGACAGCTTTCTGTTTATTCTTATTTTCAGGTCTGTATTCATTAATTAAACTATTAGTTTATTCATCTGACTTTGCTAGCTATAAAAATACTCCGTTAGTAGTTTTAAAAAAAAACATTCTTTATAAAATATTAAAATGTATACACTTTAAGCATTTCATGTTTTTAATTAAAATCTGAATGTCATTTTAACCAGAATACTTTAAAAAATGCTGATGAAATTCTTTATTTCACAATCATACACATTTCCTTAATTGTTTTTTAAATTTGGAAACGATTTGCGAAAATTAGATAAAAAAATTACAGGGAAATGAAACTGCATCATTGAAAAAGAAGAAGTTTGAATTTTAAAATGTACATTTTGAATTTTAAGATGTACATGCAAATTTCTTTGAATTTTAAGATGTACATGCACATTTCTTTGAATTTTAAGATGTACATGCAAATTTCTTTGAATTTTAAGATATACATGCAAATTTCTTTGAATTTTAAGATGTACATGCACATTTCTTTTAGAATAATTTATTCCGAAATATTGTAGAAAAACGATAAAATTTCCTGTGTATTTTAATTAATTGAATATGTAATTAACCTTCATGCTTTGAAAAGTTAACAGTATTCTCTCTCTCTCTTTCAAATAATAAATATACTAGATTTGATTTATTTCAACCCAGTTTTTTTTTTAAATCTATAACTTATATGCACAGTTGCAGTGACCTGTATTTATATTAAGATGAAATTTTTAATTCCCTCAAGATATTGGCTTTTTTTTTTAACTGAGTTTCTGAAGATAGCCAGTTTTGAAGTTTCATTTGACGAGTAGAGAACACATTAATGCAATTTTTAAAATTAAAAACGTTCTTTTTTAAAATTTTTATTTGTGAATAACTTAAAAGGAATTACTTCATTTGTTTTGCATTTTCTCTATATATTACAAGAATTTTCTTTAAAAAATGTAACAGAATTCTAATAAAAAAATTTATAAGTAAATAATAATTGAAAAATGACTTTAATAGCAAATACTAACAGGTATAAAAACAAATTATTGGGGCATATTCCTTGCACATTTTAACCTTTTGTTCTACTTGCTTTTTTAAAAATGAATTAAACAAAATTTTATCATACGGGTTTTTCACCACCTTTTCACATCCTGTTGCATAAACTAGCTTCTTGTTTTGTTTTGGTTATGATTTAGTTATTGTTATCAAATATTTAAAATTGCAATTTAATCACTCTAAGTTATATCTTATAAGTAATAAATCATAGCTATACTTTTTTCTAAAATTATTGCATTAAAGAGTACTTTCTTTATTTGTACTTTTTGTATTTTAATTAATAGATCCAGTCTAATAAGTTTAGATCTATGGCGATCTGGTGAATTGAATTGTTCAGCTGTTCGTGCATTATCAAAATGTAGTAATTTAGTGGAGCTTGATATGGGCTGGTGGTGAGTTTAATTTGAAATAAATGTAACATATTTTAGCATAAAATTTTTAATATATGTAACACTTCAGTTTTTGTCATATAAAATATTGTTTTGTGTTGAACATAACTAAAAAAGAAGTCAACATTTTTCTTGAAATATCTTTATAAAATTGAATACTGAATATTTTTTTGTAAAAAATCTGACATATTGGATATACCAGTTTTGTAATTTCAATTAAAATGTAACAATATGTCTCTATATAATAATACAATGTAAAACTATAAGTATAGTGGTGGTAGAAGTCTGTGCAGATTTAAAAAAAAGGATTATGCAGCACTATCCTTCAGAATATTTAGCTCCAATCACCAATATGGATTATGATCACCAGTCAAAAATTAAATGGATCAATAATAATAATAAAACCCTCTTAATTTTTTAATGCAAGAAAGTCATATACTATAATTACTTATTTGTATCTAAATAGCCATGGGTAGTATATGCAACATTAATAATGAAAAAAAGAACTGAGATAGTATTCATAAACTTATAATAGTTTCTAATATATGCTAATTTGATGCAATACATCACTATTTCATGGCCAGTTGATCTATCTTATGAACTGTATTAAGATCGGGATTCATCAATTAAAAGAAAAGTTTTCTAAAACTGGTATCTAAATATATTGTTGTAAAAGAAATATTTCAGGAAAAATTTAAATTCCCCCAATTGCAATATGTAGTATTTCACGTATTATTATTTAGAGTTTAACCAATTATAAAGTGTTTCCTAATTTTTTATATATATGGATAATTAATATAAAGAAACATCAATTAGAAATTCTATTTTTGATATTTTGAATTTATTGTAGTATCAATTCTATTTTGTAAATGTTTTTGAAGCTCCAAATCATTTTAAAGTGGTCCCAAGTCTTTATATATATTGTAACGGTCCCCTGTCCCATTCATGATAAATGGCACATTTCTAGTCAGCTGTGTCATCATATTGTTACGGATTTTCTATATCCTAATTCTAAAAATCTGTCGGGTTCTTTTTACCTTGTATATAGTGGTTGTGTATGGTGTGAGATGATGACACACTGACAATGATCAGTTCTTTTAGTAGACAGACACAACACAGACGTTTATTTACAGGACGGGGACAGGACAGCACAAAGACGACAAATATTCACAACACAACTATGTACAGGAGACAACTATATACAGCCGAGACGAACACACAGGACAGCACACTGCAGATAGTAGTTCACAGGCAGAAATTCCGTAGTGACAATGTCCACAGATCACAGAGCGGCCAGACAAGATTCAGCCGGAGAGGGAATCTTTAAGGGATTCACTTTACACCACATTGGTCTCTCCAGAACAGGATGAACTATTCCTCTGTCTCTTCTTGCCTTTGCTGTCGACTCACTGCTTCGCACAACGGGACTACTCCTTAGTTCTCGACAGCTCCGTTCCCGACAACGACACAATGGCATACGACACAGGCTTCGTCAGAATATGTCGCACAGTAGTCCTCCGTTCAGGACTCCTCAATTCAAGACCTCTCTCTCTTAGGTCTGCCCGATTAATTCCACAGCGCTTCTTGTCTTCTTCGTTGAACACTAGATCGTTCAGCTTCGTCTTGATTCCTCTTCATTCTTCTTCCGGTCTTCTCCTTTCCTTTTTCTCCGCTGCTCAACTTCGACTTTTTCCGACTCATTCACACCGCAGTCGCCTGCTTTATATATACCGGCGGTAGGTGGGGCTAACATCTTCTTGACCAATCAGATGCATTCTGGATGTATCTAGGCTTCTAGATCGGGAAAATTCTCGATGTTTCGGGTACTTTCCATTTTGTCGCCAAGTCTTGGGACCTCTGACGTCACACCCATTCACAATCCAATACATATCACTGTCAATCTGTCTTCCTTATGATGACAGTATTAGCGCGGGAAAGCAAAACCACAGGTTCTTAACAATATGTTAAAACTCTCCATTGTTGAATGCCTCCATATTCTGGATGGGGCTTCTACTTATCGCCGGGTGGTCGTTGCATCTGGTCATGAGTAATTCAGCTGGAAGACCACATGTGAGGTTCATTGTTTGGAACTTCTTGCACCTTCGGGGGAAGAGAGCGTCCGCCATCTGAGTGCCAGGTGGCCCCTTTGTGAGGGAATATCACTGACACGTGTTCCAGAACGGTCGGTCGCAAGGCCGAATCATGGATGGTCACTTCCCACACTAAACTGGTGCCTCAAATGTGGGAAATTTTTGCTGAATGATTGACCGATGAAGAGCTCACGTGGACAAATAGCAAATGAGAAGGCGGAGTTTGGACAGCGATAAAGTGCGAGTTTTCTTTGAAGAGGAGAGACTGTGAATTGCGGATTGCTGTTTCATCACGTTCCATCGTGGAATAGCAGTTCTGACTAACACCCTATTAGTGTCTTGTGGATTTTTTTCCCCGAATTGATGGAAAACTCGTTCGACGATAAACCTTCAACCATCGTTAAAATATTTGTGTAAATATAAAATATTTTAACCTAGATTATTGGAACAAATTATATATATATATATATATATATATGGCTGTAAATAAAGGAATTGTCTGAAAATTCTACTTTCTTATTTGATCGGTCGAGATCAAGACATTACAGCCTAATATAAATTGATGACAGTGGTTTGGATATAATTTTGCCCAGTTATCTATCAGTAGATAACTAGAGTTGTGTTCAGACTTAGAAATATTTCTAGCCTGAAAAAGAATTTGCTACAACATCTAGGTTCAAAGAAGGTTAAAAAAGTTGCGCAGTATCTATCGTTAGACAACAAGACTTGTGTTCGGACCCGGAAGATTACTAATTCGTTAAAATCTTTAAAGTGCCCTCATCAGTGGATCTGTGGAAGCGACTAGACCCCGACCATACATCTCTTTATAAAGATCCGATTCCGGCAGCCAGTGGAACGTCGAGCAGTTGACCCTGTGGAAACGACCAGACCAGAGTATACAGCTCTTTTTTAGGAACCAGCCCTTGAAGCTAGAAGAATAGCGAGCAGTCAATCAGACAGTCAGCTTCTTTGTTTTCTATTGTCAGAGGCAAATGGTTTTTGAAAAATATAGTGAAAATCTTTTATTTATAATGTATATATATGTGTGTGTGCGTATTCTTATATAGATTTTTCCGTCCATTTTTATTAAATTCAACATCTAAATTTGTATTTGTTGACTAATTTTGTATTCGTTTTCCTCATTGCTGTGTTTTGCAAAATTAATAGATTGTACTGTATATTTAAGTACTAAGTGCAAATTTTCACGATGCTAAGCGTAATTTTGTCAGTGATAGTATTATCAAATTAAGTATAACTTTATTCTGGAATTATTATTGTATTTAACTGAATTAGTCATTTCGAGAGATTTTTGAGTGAGAATTCTGACTTGGTGTCATGAATCTACTTCCGCGCATTAGGTGTCACTAAATAGGTTGGATAGGTTGCTTAAACACTATTTTTGACCAAACTACATTAAAGAAGTAGAAACTTACGTAAGCTGCTGTCAACGAATAGGGAAGGCACGAGAAAAGAAGAAGGCTCTGCTTAAACTGATACCGATCATCACGAGATGTTCTCCAAAATTAGTTCCGATGCTGTAGAATCCGTTCCTCTTAGTACTAAAAACAACCAATATCTATTGACTGCGATATGTATGTCCTCTAATTATCCGGACGCAATACCGGTTGAAGATATAACTTCCATATCGGTTATGGGATTTCCTCGTTAAGTTCAGTGTGACCTCATTTACTAGTTAATTAGTGACTAAAGTTTTTGAGATATTTGGCATTAAAGTAACGCATAGTTCGGTACATCATCTGCCCTCGAATCTTGTCGAAAGGTTTCACAGGATCCTCAAAAGACTTGAAAGTTTTATATCTTGAGTCAGGGAAAGAAACCTCCCCTTATTAGCACTGCGTACGATTACACATATAGAGTATGGGATTTAGCCTCACAGAACTTGTGCTTGGCAGAAATTTAAGTATGCCAGAAGTCCTATTATATGAACATTGGGTGAAGTCCTAGGAAGTACATTCCTCCGTAGTCAAATACAAATTCGAACTTATCAATAGGATGATGAGATGTCAAGAATAAGCCGTTTAAAGAGAATGACGGAGGGCCTGGTGAAGCTAAAGATTTGGTGTGACAAATACGCAGTATATAGTAAATTTCGAATAGGGAATCACATTTTAGTTCTCGCAAACTCTCAACCAAATAAAATGGCAGTACGATTAACGGGCCCCTGGTATAATCGTATTCCAATATATTGTAAAAATGGCCAAGAAAAGGGATGGTATTTCAGATATACCACGTGAACTTGTCAAAACCGTGTCGTCAAAGATCCGAACAAATAAATATTGTTATTGGAGATAAAAAAAAACTGTCGAAGATGAATCAGAGGGTTTGGGTATTTCATTATCAATCTCTCATCCAAACGTATATGATTTTGTCGGTGCAATTAGGGATAGCGCTGTAGAGGATCGACTCATTTCATTAGAGATTGATGCTTTGAGAAAATTGTTAGGTTGATATCAAAGGGTTTTTCAAATGAGCTGGGAAAAACGCAGTCGCGCACGAATTAATTAGTAATGAACCAGTTAGGTTGAAACCGTACCGTACCTCTCAGCGCCAGACTGAGATTCTTAAAATGGAAATAAAAAGAATGTTGGACTTAAAAATCCTTGAAATCGGCCAATCCGATTATACTTAACTGATGATCTTAGTGGAAGCTCCGGGAAAAGACCCTCGTCCCTGTATCGATTACAGACTTTTGAACTCAATTGTGCAACACAATATTTCCCGTTACCGAATATTGAAGATAGTGTTGAAATGGTATCCGCCGCAAAATTCATTATCGTAATTGATTTAGTTAAGGGGTACTGGCAAATTCCCCTCAGTAAATAGGTACAACGTTCCGCTGCGTTTGTAAAAAGTTTCGGTACCTATGATCCGTTAAGTCAACGGAAGTTTGGTTAGGTCAACGCCTCGTATTTCCTTCCCCTTATTTCCTTATGTCACAGGTGTTAAGAGAACTGTGAAAGCTTTGCCGTTCTGTATTTAAATGACTTTGCGATATATTCGCAGAATTGGGAGGATCACTTGAAACACGTAGAGAAAGTCTTAAAACGTGTAGGAGGCGCAAATTTAACTATTAAGTCCTCGAGAAATGCAAAATTGCCTAAAACCATGCTAAATATTCGGGACATATCGTAGGAGGAAAAGTACGAACACTTGTGGAAGCCAAAATCAAGGCCGTCTTAGATTTTCCAACTCCCACTTCAAAAACTATATTCAGGAAGATTAAATTTTAAACGCTGTAGCTACGCCTCTGTCAGTAATATAAACAAATTTATTAGAGAAAATCGGAATCTTTTCTCTTTAAATCCAAGAAAAAATCCTTTCTGCAAGGAGGAGGCAGAGTTATAACGTTGTCCTCTCTCCATTCACAATAAGCGACATTTCCTGCCAGCTGAGTCATCACATGTTAAAACCCTCCATTATTGAATGCCTTCAGGTTGCTGGATTGGGGCGATCTGCTTATCACTGTGTTCTCGTTGCATCTGGTCATGAGTGATTCTACTGGAAGACCACATGTGAGGTTTATTCTTTGGAACTTCTCACACCTTCGGGGAAAGAAAGCGTCCACCATCTGTCCCGGGTGGTCCCTGTGTGAGGGAAAATCACTAACACGTGTTCCAGATCTGTCAGTTGCGAGGTCGCATCATGGATGGTCGCTTCCCACACCAGACTGGTGCCACAAATGTGGGCAATTTTTGCTGAACGATTGGAGGATAGAGAGTTCATGTGGATGAATGGGAAATGAGAAGGTGGAGTTTGAACAGCGATAAATTAAGGATTTTTCTTTGAAGAAGAGGATATACTTTTTGGATTGCGGACTGCGGTTTTATGCTCCACCCTGGAGTAGCCGTACTGACTGACACCTATTAGTGTCTTGTGGTATTTTTCTCTGAATTGATGGAGAACTCGTTCTACTATAAACCTTCGACTATTGTGTAAATATTAAATATTTTAATCTAGATTGGAACAAATTGTTTTGATATATATAGATATATATAATTACGGATTTTCCTCCCATTATCTGTCGGGTTCGTTTACTTGTGTAATGGGGTGCATGGTGAACAACAACAATGGACAGTCTTTAGTAGATAGAACAACGACGACGTAT
>JAPMOQ010052033.1:119176-190622 GCA_026543055.1 Argiope trifasciata
GTGTCTTCTCTTTATCTTCAGGATGGATTTCTTCTTGCCAATACCCGCTCTTGAGATCCAGGGTGGAAAACTAGGTATTACCGGCAAGTGTATCAAGCATATCATCTATCCTTTGCAAAGGGTAGCTCTCATTCTTGGTGACATCATTCCACACAAAATCTAGTAGAGCCGTCTTTCTTCCTCACTAAGACGATGAGGATGCCCAAGTACTTGATGACGGTTTAGTGACGTCATTTTCTTTTATTAGTCTTTGGACTTCGTGTTTAGCGAAAGGTAGTCGTCTAAGGGCTATCTTATAAGAGGATGTTCTTCAATATCAATTCGGTGTTTGAATCCTTCCAAAGTCCTTAGATGTTCGTGAAAATATGTCTTGAAATTGTTTTACCAACTCTCCGGCAGCACACCTCTGTTTTTCATCTAAATCCGTATCCTGCAGCAGTTCTCGGACTAGATCGTCTGAAGAAACGTCCTGGCTGTTGCACTTTCGGTCTACACAAGTGAGAGGAGCACAAGCTGCTAGCACCTGTCCTTTCTGTATAATTTTTGTCTTATCACTGGTGTAACCAGTCTCACTGGAATGACTGGCTTTCAGAGGTCCAGGTCCATTACCGACGAAGCTACCTGCACTCTTGCTCTGGGACTGTCTGTGTCAGGATAGTCCATTACACCAAATCGGAATTTTTGGTTATCTACTACCAAACCAGGTATTTCACATTCAGTCCTTGGCGATAAAGATATGTCAATTTTGGCTGGATTCGAGTTCGGATTGTAGTCCGAAAGGTGTAATGTCTTCAAATTTTGAATGTATTTTACTATTTCCAAAATCCAGTTTAAAGTTGTATGTTCGCAGGAATTCTAGTCCAAGAATGCAAGGGTTGGTAATTTCTGCTGCAAATTGCCATTTAATCTCATTACTGCTGGATGCTTTCTTGCAAGATTGACGGAGTTCCCGCCCGGCTGGTTTACCTCCGCTCCTTGCGGTAAGTTGATGGAAGCGTGGCTGAGCGTAGACTGACCTTAGCTATTGTCTCCTCGTGGTGTTATGAGGGGGAAGGTGAGGGTGGTTGTATTACACTGCAATCCCGTTAGCTGCTTGATCTGAGAGTTACTGCTGGAAGCTTGAAATTGTCGTCTTTATATAGCTCCCAGGAGAAGGGGCTTGAAATTTCTGGACCAATCAGGGCGTGTTTGGACTAATCGGGAAAATTTTCAATGTTTCGAGAATTATCCATTTTTTCGCTAGACTCTTACATCAATTCTAAGAGTATCCAGTTCAGAGTACTGTAAATCATTCTTTCCAGTCATAAAACAACTAATTTTGCTTGGAAGCAGCACCACAGATTCGTAATATATATATGCATGTATATATATAATATGGGAAAATTATATTGGAATCGAAACTAAAAATTATTTCGGAATTAAAGTTAAAAAAAAAAAACCATTATATTTAGTGACCGCAAATGCAGCTACTACTTAAATACAAATGAATCTAGAAAAATCGGTAATAAATTGAGTTCCATTGTTTTCCATTTAACTTTGCATTTATCACCGATTTGTATATATGTATATATATTTATATAATTTAAACTTAATTTTTAGCTCAGTTTAGTCTATATTAGGACTCTTGACTCTTATTAGTGTAAAAATTGAATTTGAAATGCCATATATTATGATAATTCTAATTTATTGCAATTATAATATCATTGCAGCCCCAGAGTTGATGCCAGCTGTGGATGTGTCAAAAGTGTTATTGAAGGTTGTCCAAAGTTAAGAAAGCTTTTCTTGAGTGCAATAAGGTATAACTTTTTTCAGAAAAATTAATATGATCATTGTTACAAACATTATTAGGAAAGGTTTCGAAATGGTGATTATTTCTTAAAAGAATAAATGCTTTCTTTCAATGAACACTAAAGGGTTATTCTGTGATCAACTGTTACTTAGCCAAGTTTAAAAATTCTACTGTAAAATATTTATAAAACCTATGAAAACTTAATATCACATGTAAAATATAAAAGTTAATGTTCTTGACCCTCCCCCCCCCACCTTTAAAAAAAGACTGTGAATGGATGATTACAGAGCAATTGATACATTAGAATGTATTTAAATAAAAGCCCAAGATTTTATAGTCGGAAATGAAATTCTAATTTCGTTACTATTTAGGATTCTATTGATCACGGTCGCAATGTTAACAGAACAGGGAATTTAAAAACTTTTTAATGAACGAGCAAATGTGAAAATTTTCATAAAACCCGGCAAAATACGATTCCCGATTTTGTAATGCAGCATGACACAGATTGTGTAGTGCAACAGATTTTGTAATGCAAAAACTCGCGTTTTTTTCTGCATTTATCATTCCAGTTCCGATTTGCAGCTAATGAGTATGTGCAAGATTTCTATAACTGTGTCAGAGAATTGAATACATTTCCCTGGCTAGAATAACAATATCCAATCTGCAGAAGCAGTGTGGTGTTGTTCAGACAACCGTAACTTGAGTTTATTGAATTATTTGTTTATTATGTGAAAAACTATGAGCTTATTCAAAGTAGATTAGAGATTTTTTTTTAAACAGTGAGAGCTGCTCATAATCCACATTTAATGCCAACTGAGCAAATAAAAAAAACAATCTTGATTTTGCTGAATGGGTGCAAGAAGATTCACAAATTCCATTTGTTTCCTACTGCTTGCTTTGTAAAATGTTCACAAACCTTAGTAATATGGGAGAATTGGCACACGCCAGTTATATAAAGAAGAAAAACATACAACACTGTGTGCCAGTTCATATGAGGTATCATTAATGTTGGACTTAGTATCAAAAAAGATGGTACATTAAATTCGAAAATAAATCAATATTTAATTTTTTATGTTGAGTACAATCATTTAAAGCTTAATTCCATGGGCATTAAAATTTTGCATTACATTCACCATTGATGCATTCAATGATTTATTGGATCCATTTCCACATGTTTACTGAAAATGAAATAGTTAAAAAATTAAGTTAGACCATATAAGAATATTGTACCTTATTTGTTATGGCTTAGCTTTATGAAATTGATGGCTGAAAAACCTTCAGACATTGATGTTCAAATATATGAAATGGTAAAATTGTATGAATAAAGAAAGGTAATCTTATTTTGTAATGTGTTTTACTTAAGTAATCTTTAATGATTTGCATCATAACTAGTTGTTTTGTATTTTATTGCACCCAAGTTCTTACTTTTAGGTGGTTAATGAATACAATTAAAGAGCATGAGAGGTAATGCATCGCTTCCTTAACAGATAATTTATTCTTACTAAATTATAGGTAATAAATAAGGATAATTTTTTTTATATATGTAAATGTAAAATTTTTTCAATGTTATTTTGAATAATGTTAAATTTTTTTTTCTATCCTTGCTTTTTCCACTGATATAAAAATATGCTATTCGAACATAGCCTCATATCTTGAAAATACATAAGGGAATCCCCCCCCCCTTTTGTGTAGTAACCTTGATTTATTCAAAATTAGACTAGTTCAACAAGTTTTGGTAACAGTGTGTCATATAAAATAATACTAGATTAGTAACCGAAAGTTATTGAATGAATAAATGTATTTTTATTTATTCTGATAATTATTTATTGAATATTTTAATTTAATTGATATACATATAGGCAATTAAAATATTTTAAAGCTATTTAAATAGACATGTCTGTTACATGGTTATTATACCAATATTTATTGAAATTTTAATGAATCTTAGTCTGTATTATTAATTAAAATTGTAATAGTGTTTTAGAATTAGATAAATATATAACTGTGGAAGTATCATTCAACTAAAGGGAGGGACGGGGATCAGAATCCTAAAAGAAGATAACATTAAGTTCGAAAATAGCTTGTAGTTTAAAGTAAATAGTCATAATAAAACAAAAATAAATAAATTTAATCCCAAACAGAATTGGAAATGTTTCAATAAAAAGTGCTTACGAGATGAACTCCAAAAATAATAGTGATAAAAGAATTGCAGTGGTTCTGATATGAATCCATATGTTTATGTATGAAAATAAATCTACAAATGTTATAAAACTGCTATAAAATATTAGAAAAAAAAGTGTTTCATATTTCAGATCTGTTGATATTCATAATTTATGATATTGGATGCTCATTTTAATCATGACAAAATGAAATAAATATTTGAAACAAGCAAATAATTTACAATATAATTCTTTTTATGTTGCAATTTACATATCGAATTTTTATGAATAATTACTATTTACAATATCAAAATTAAATGAGAATAATATTTATTGATATAAACATTATATGTATTTTTGTTTTCAGAACACTATCAAACAATGATCTTAATTCTATTGCAATGCATTGTCCAGATATGGAGCAGCTGGACATTCTTGGATCAAGGGAATATAATTTAGCTGGTGTCCTTAAGTAAGTCCCCCCCCCCACCCCCAAAAATACTTTAATGTTTTGAACTAATTTTGCATTTTGAAAATAACATTGTCAAAATATTATCTTATTATAGTTCTTTAAACTATAGTATTTCAATTAATTTGTATAGTGTAGGTTATTATTAAAATTTTAAAATAGTATTATTTATTTGAATTTTCAATCAATATATAATTTTTAATTTTCTGCTTTTTTGATGTTTTATGATATGGATTATTATTATTATTAAATTATATGTAGCAAATATGTAATAAAAAACAGCGAATGATTATCAGTAATTCACAATAGTCTGCTTTTGTGTCATCTTCATTGGAAAAGATTGATTTCACATCAGTTAATTTTGTAATTGATTTATTATTTATTTATTTATTTTTGCAATAGCCTTTCAGATGTCTTAACTTTTCCTAATTTAATTTGATTATAAGAAATAATCTTTGATATCATACACCAATTATATATATATATAATTAGAAATAAAAATCCTTTATCTTAAAGGTCTGTATTGGAGTTGAAAACAAACCTAATTTAAATACTTGTACACATGAAAATATACAGCACTGAAACCATACATGTATGTTTATCAATTAATTATACCTTGGGAATTTATCTCTGAGGGGAATAAAACATGCAGAAATGGTATCATTTCCATTAATATAAAAATTGTGAAGTGAGGTTTAGTTAAAAAAAATTTCTGGGTACAATAATAATAACATAAACAATCATTTGTTTGAATATAAGAGAGCAAATAGCTGAATCAGCTCTTCAAGATTAATCACTTTGTATAATGTTGACTTACCTTTCATCTGATCTTGTACCATTTGAAGCTTATTTAATAAAAATACTAAAGGTACATGTGCTTGACCAGGCAATTAGTTTGTATAGTGATATAAATATTAAAAATATTCATTATTAAAAGCTTGTTTATTTATTGATTTTAAATCTTCATTTTAATATATTATTTAGTTCGAGTTTTCATCTCATTAAATTTATTGTATTGAAAATATTATAACTGAATATATTTACAGCTTGTTGGAGAATTGTAGGAAAATGAAGCTGTTAGATGTATCGTATTCTGCTGTAGAAGTAAGGCAAGGTGTGCCAAATTTGCAAACATTGTTTCCTGAAGTTAGTATCAAATGCAGTTTTCCCCGTATTGTGAATCCAATGCCTTAATTTAATTTACATTTTGATTATTGACCAATAATGATTTGTACTTTTGTAAATGTATTACAAAAATTTTTTTTTATACTGTACATATATAACTTTTTTTTTCACAAAACAAACATGAACATATATGTAGATACGTTGCATTTTATGTGAAAATAAAATTTATTTTGAATATCAAATTTGATTTTTATCTTGCTCAATGAAGTCATGATCATTTTTTTTGAATGTGGAAAATTAATAGTTTGTGTCTTAGACCTAAACCGTGGGAATAGTAGGAAATTAGACAAAAAAGAAAATTTATAGCTTTTGCTTTTATAATATAATCAGAAATTTCATATGTCAAAATGTTTATTAGGATGAATGAATCACACACATTCTTCTAATGTTTGCAATTAAAATTATAAATTTACATATTATATTTTTAAATCTAAATTAAATCACAATTTTCTCATGGTCTGAGGGAAAGGATGAAAATCCATAATGTCTCAGACATTCTTTGAAAGATTTTGTTTCCTAAATTGACAAACAAAATACCCATCAGAATCTTGTAACAAAATCATTGAAGGGAAAGATTTGTCTATTTTTCTTATGTTGTATTATAAACAGATATAATTTGTGCAGAGAAAAGGCAATATGGCTACTGTGGTGAAATAAATTCAAGTTAAAATATCAAAATTTACTTTTCAGCAAGCTTCTGATGAGTGACATTTATGAAGCAAAGCAAAGTAAACTATATTCCTATTTTTATGAAGTCTTAAAAATTTATTTTACATTTTAAAAAATATACTTTTTTACATGGTGCATAATTACTTATAAAAATATAGAATTTTAACTGGGAAAAAAAATGTTCCACTTTGAATACAGTATTCTTTCAAATATCCAGTCAATATGGCAAGACTGACTGGATAGGCCTATGTTCTATGGATTCATTTCTTTGCCCACAACTACCAGAAGACAAGGTTTTTATTATTAAATACAGTGTTATAATGTATAATTTATCACTTCTTATTGAGTGATAAACCCTCCATTTATTTCAATGTTAATGCAGCTGGACCCCAGCGAATCATAGAAGCAGTTGCTGGTATACCGTGTAGAGTTAAAATAGATGGCTCTGTACTGATAGTTTATCTACTACACTGCACATCTCAAGAATTTAACAGAGAAAAAGTAAGTTTAAGGATATAACTGTTCACATTTTAACATAGATTCTGCAATGCCCAACTTAAATGTAGAAAACATTAATTTAAATTGTAGGCCTAATTCTTATAAAAACTAGCCCAAACTGATTTTATTTAACACTGATAAATGCTTATACAGATATGGAAAGGTAATCCAAAGATGGGAATCAAAACTTATTTTTTAGGTTTTGAAACACCCTCTCTTCCTCATTTAATTATGATAAAAGGAAACAAGCCCTAATATTCATTAGTGTACTGTATAAATAAATATCAGCTGTAAATTTTTTATTAATATATCTCATTTTAAAATTATATCAAATATCATTCCTCCCTTTGGCAGTAACAATGATGAATAAATAAATTTATGTAAGAAAACAATTCTCATAGAGTAATAGTGTTTGTAACAATTGTGAGCAATTTATATAGTATTAATTGATAAGTAACAAAAGGTATCTTTTCTACCACACATTTCCAAGTGTAAAATGAATTTAAATAGTATAAATATTTATATTAAAATTTGTCTATAGTACTAAATGTTATTAAAAGAACTTCCAGACCATTTTAATATTGTTTAAACTGGGAGAATTTTCAAATTCTTTAGTGTTGATAAGGTAAAATAGATATTTATCATGTACATGAATCTGTGATTCTGATATAATATTAATAGATGGAAAAAAATGAGAACATTCAAGAAACTTATTTATATAACACATCAACATGAATATAAAAATTCATAAGAAATATATTTAACAATAAACTGGTTATTAAATGCAAAATACAAATCCAGATATAAACATCTTTTCAACATTTATCATTACCTTTATAATATATCAGGAATATGTTATTTAACTTTAAAGAGGTTAAAAATCAGAAAGATTCTGAAAATAAAGTTGAATTATATGTTTTTTCATATAAATATATAATATAAAAAATAGTCAAAATTAAGTGATGGGAAAAAAATCAAAATTGCAGCAAAATGCAAATTTTGCAACTGTCAATAAATATATTAAATAAACTGGCCTTAAAATAAATCTACATCACTCTCTGATACGTACTCATTTATGATAACAAAACAATTCATTATCTCAAGCTTAGCATTTAATCAAACAAAAGTTCCTCTATTATATTATATATTATCATTTAAAACTAAAAATTAATATTTCTAAATTTATTTTCTTTTATTAGAAAAAACCAAATATTACTGGAAGCTGCTGACTAATATAAAAATAACTGACCGTTCTTGATATCAGTAAAAAAATCTAATACTTTTTGGAAGACCTAATATGAAGAGTTTTATACATAGGTTGCAACAAAAAAATAAATGCATTAGAATTGGACGGAAGTAAAAGTAATATGCGGTTTTAACACAAGAAATATATAGTTGGACTTATTACACAATAAGAAAAGAATAAAGCCATATTATATATAAAAAATAGACAACATATTTATAACATATAATGTACCATTGGTATAAAAAATATAATAAAAAAAGCATATAGATATTAGCACTGATTTGAGTTCACTAGATTTCGAGATAATGCAGCATTATTAGGAAGAAATTCAGATGGATTAAGCTCATTGCATTCTAATGTTGACATCCCATTTATTTGATGAGAAGTTATCGCTTCCAAGGCAATGCCAGCTTCTCGTAAAACCTTTAAAAAAATTTATTGGTATGAAGAAATATAAGATTTCAAAGTATTATCTATAATACATAAAGTGTCCGTTTCAAATCAAAACCTGCTTGCCACACCCAAGATTGTTAGAGATAGGAATATACTTCTAATTGAAAAAATGTTTTAAATGATGTAAATAATTACATTTTATGCTGTTTATTCAATAAATATACTAGAGTGTAAAAACTGTAAAATCAAATTTTTATCAAGTTGCTGATACCTATAAATTGAAGTTACATTAAATTAAATACTCTTGATATATTAACATTTAAAAAAAAACAATATTTAGTTTAAACAAACTGAGTAATGAAACTTTGATATTTATTACTTTAAGTTTATCAAAAGACATTTAATAACATTCATTGATTAACAGGTTTTGCTTGAGGTAGCAATTGAAATTGCCAAAAATATGAGGGGGGATTAAAAAAAAATTATAAACAGCAGTATTTGAAAAGTATAAATAGTGGATGGGAATACTATTACTGAATGGAGATAGATCCCATTAATTGTTTAAACCAGTCATTCAAGCAGATAATGTTAATACTGAGACCTGAAGCAGCAACAGCAAAGGCAAGACATCTAGGGAAGTAGTGTGAGCTGTCATACAATTTCTAAGGCCAAGATTGTCACCCAATCAGTCATTCACTGCCAAATCATTGGAAGTGTATGGGGTGAGAAATAACTAGACAACAGGTGGTGAAACGGAGTCATTCTTTTGAAGCAAGCAGTGAGATTGCTGAAAACATTTAAGTAGGAGCCCCCTCCCACACAGACCTAATTTCACTAACAGTGACTATTTCCTTTTCCTTGCATTAAAGAAACACTAATCCGAAACAAAGTTTGAGAAAGAAAAATTTAGCCCCACATATATTTCATCTATTGCTGAAACAACATATAATATAATTCTTTAAAATATTTAAATCATTTTCCCAACAGAAAAGTACATGCATAATAGAATTTTTTAAATAAATTTATGCAATACTTAAAATTTTATTCAATAAGAATTTCTCCAATTCATCATAAAATTTACCTTTTAGTTTTCATTTATAAAGAATTTAAATGATGTAAATAATAAATTCTCTTTGTCCTAAGGAATTCAGTGATATATTTTGCCTCACCAACTTTCAAACAATAAATAAAACGCATCTATCTTCTGCCACCAAATGTGACCAAATTATGAAGTTTTAAATCAAACCTTTTTAGACCAATGCTACATAATTTTAAGCTTATCAGATCTCGGTGAAACCCCAGTACTGACTGATATACTTTGAAACAGTCGATGAATTAGTCTAAAATTTTTGACTCTAAATTTTAATCACAAAAGAGTGGATTTTCTCATTAGTTAAGTATAATATTATTTTACTAAATATGATAAATAGGATCATGGTCTATATAAAAATATAAAATTTATAATTCATCAGAATCATTAACTCAAACTGCATAAAAGAGCATCCTTTATTTCAGCTATTTTTCTTATTTGATACATATGACAAATATTAATTTTTAGTAATCAGACCTAATAATATAAATTTAGATAGAATTTCCTGTCCACAATTCTGCATAAAATCAATATTTTTTAATACTTAAGCTTTGTTTATTTTGCATGTGAGCCTTTCAAATGAAGACAATCCTGCTACATCATAACATTAAAAAAAACATAAATATCAGATTCATCTATCATTTAAATCCTCCAGTATTGTAATTTCATTCTTTATTTGTTTTATAAACTACACAGGTATTAAACAATCAATGGGGGAAAAAAAATCATTCAGTAAAACATTGGAGGAAACAATGAAAATGGCTTGAATTTATGGGCCACAATATAACCAGTTATTGGAAATTAGGAGGAAAAAATTTCAAAAATATTGCCAAAAAATAAAACTTTCCATGATTCTTACATTGGTTTAATTTTTTAAAAAGCCATTAAATTTCTTTCACACAATGTAACATTTATTTTTGTGCTATAATATTTTAATAAGACATAGAAAATTTCCAAAACATAACTTAATTTTTTATTAGAATCTAATAAATTTTTTTTAAAAAAAATCCCTTTGAAGTGCACATTTTTATCTGCAGGGTATACATCCATCTATATTATCAGTAGAAATATATGCTATGCTTCTTTTTTAGGAGGAAAGTAATCAATGAGTTACATGAAATGATTTTGCTTTTTTCCATAATGTTAAAAGGAAAATTATTCTTTAAAGTTTGCTTTAAAAATTATTTAATATTTATGATCAGGCAATGATACAGTCAGAACAAGAAGGCAGAAAGTAAGAAAGAGAGGTCATATAGAAAGGATTTAGAACTTCATAAAAGTAGATTTATTACTATATTTACAAAAAGTCATAAAACTTAGCTTACAATTTTATAAATTAAAAAAATTATAAATTTCACAAATTATAAACTTTATGAATGCAAAAAGTTTTGAAAGAAAATTAACACTTTGCATGCAGGTATACTTCGCCACCAACTTACGTGTGCAGCGAAGTTTTTTCTACCAAATACTTATTTTCACGTGACCCGTGCTCCAATGACAGACTGCAAAAAACATAAAAATACCTTGCCTGCATGCCAAGTGTTAAAAATAATTACATATTGGCCAAGCAAATAAATATAATAGACAAATGGCAAAAATACTGTATATGATATTATTCCTAAATTACTTATTCATATTTTAACTTTTTTTAAAATTAGAAATAGAATAGTTTAATTTTAGTTTCAATTTTTACGGCAATTTCTTCAAAACAAAAATATATCATGATATTATTTCAATGAATTGAATGTTATTCATTTATTGACTTTTTCCTTAAAAACTCGATATATTAATTTTTTTTTTAAAGTTAAGTATATTTTTGTAAATTTAAATACATTTTCTGAATACTATTTTTCAAGAATCTTGAAAATTTTAAATTGTAGCAATTTGATGAAAAACAGCACAGATAATTTTTAATCGATTAAAAATCACTTTCTTAATCATTTATTTTAAAATCCACTGTATACTTTGTTAAAAGAAAATATACATAATAGCATAGCACATGTAGTTAGCTGTTATGTGACAAGCATAGTTATGTTTGAAATATGACTTAACTATTGATTTCAGAATGAGATACCAATCATATTCATTATAAGTAGGCATTATTAATCAGGAATTCATGGAAGTTATAAATTAAATAAATCATGATAAAGAACATCTTTTTTTTATATTGATTTTGATAAAAACTTGTTCTAGTTTCCTAAAAAACTTTTTTTTTGAATAAAAGAAAGTGACCATTTGTCAATGAAAAAGGGGAGAGAGAAAAAAAGGCAATGACATACTTGGAGATTCTCTTCCATATCTGTTAAAGCAACTTCTACCCAATTGCAAGTTCTTAACTGGCATACTGAACGAATAACAAGAGCCATATGTGTTACAGACAGAATCAGAGCCATACATCTATAACAAAATATTATGAATATATAATGCATTTTCTATTAGTGTTGAGTATTTAATGTTTGAAATTAATTCAGTGAATAATTTCAGAAACCAGATTTTAAGTAGAAAATGTTTACGTAGTGTTTTTAAACTAAAGATTATATTTCACAAATACTATTTATAAAATACATACAAAGGTATTAAAAATTATGAGTGCAGCAGGAATACACATACAAAGTGAATCCCTGTAGAGCAGATGGAAAAGTTGTAATGAAAAGAAAATAAAGATGGCATACAAGTATAATAATGCTTGTTTGAAGAAGAAGCTTTAAATCAAATCATTAATAAAGGGAAAGATAAAAGCAAAATAATATATTAATATTAAAACAAAATATAATTCATAAATATATTTTTTAACATAAAAAGAAGAAAGGAAAAACAAAACTCTTAAAAATATTAGTTGAGATAAGAAAATAATTTTTTTTAACCTCTATAGAAAAATACGATACAGAAATTTAAAATTTCTGCTTCAATGCATTATTTACTACATTATTTTTATGAATAATTACAGAAAGAAAATAAAAGTCAAATATTTAAACAAAAGAATCATAACCAGGCAAATCTTAGGAAATTCATTTTTTAAATTATAATTAGAGTGTTATTATATTTCATTAAGAACTTTTAATGTTTTCTTTGCATATACAGTCACACACAAAAACTTCATGACATATAAATTCAGAGCAGACAGATTTAAATAATTAAAAACAATTTTTACAGCTAGAAAAATATTAATTTAAAAATATGGAAGATGCAGAATGAATAGAAATGTAAGTATTAATGGGAAAATTAAACAAAAATAACAATTAAAAAAGAAAATATAAATTTTTTTAATTATTAAAATATTTTTAAAAAATTATAAATTACAAATGAACACCAGAGTAATGAAGAAACTCAGAATGGAAAATTTACAATGGCATAGTAAATAAACCAATCTTCATAACTTTAAAAATATGACATAAATACCTTGCTTCTAATAAGCGAGGATCAAGAGGTGGATACATAGCTCTCACAACATCATCTACACGAGGACTAATTTTTTTGGCAACATCAATAATTTCATTGAGATCTTGGTTCGATTGTTGTGGAACGCGAGTCATCATCATTGCAACTAATCGTTCAGTCAGATGGTGACATTTTTTTAGAATAGCCAAGCAGTGAGGAATAAGACCCCTACAGAATAAGAAACAATTATGATAAAAAAAATAGATGTTGAAAACTTTTCTGCATGACTTTGTAATTTGTTCAAAGCCATGCATTTTTTTTTTCACAACAAAGAAATATAAAATTCACTAAAAAAATTTTAATACCCCCCCGCCCCCGAAAATCCTGAAATAGAATGAAAGGAAATACGATAAAACCTCAAAACTTTATTTAAATAGTTAAATAATGTTGAATTTAAATTTTAAAACAATGGTGAATATAAAAAAAATTTGAAATGTTTAGTACATACTTTATTACTGTCATAAAAAACATAAAATTCTTACGTAGCATCATCTACCCATTGTTCATCAGTTAAAATTTTCTCAATGTTAGGATGAAGCCTCACATCGTCAAGTTCCATATCTGCACCATCTTCATTAGAAATCAAATGTATTTCTGGCCTAAAATATCATAAAAAATACAGTTAAAAAGATATATGAGGAAATTTCCAATTGATAGTATTGTTATTAGTTTGGAATTTCATGTTACAATTCCTTATATTCTCACTTCATCAAATAGTTGGAAGTTATTTCGATAATTTTCTTTATAAGTTTCAATTTAAATTTAAAAAACTGGGTTTATTATATGGGTTCAAGTGAATTATACATAGACAGGATCACATACTTAAAGGGAAAAAATTACACAATGAAGAATGAGACATTTATATTGAATATGTATATTGTAGCAAAAGCTAATGAGTTGGGATTTGCCGATTCTTAATATTTTTACTTCATTTGGAGGTTATTGATAACATTTTCTTTAAACATTATTTGTATTTCATATTCGATATTGAATTTTTTTTCTGCTAGTATATTACTTGTTTTAAATCAACTTTAATGGTTCATTTCAATTTGATCCCAGCTAGCAAATAAAACTGTTAATGTAACTTTATATTTACATCTAAAGTGCATAATATATATATATATATATATAAAGAATTCTGTTAATATGGATGAGATTTTCTACAACTTCTATTAGTAAACCTATGTAATCATATCCAAAATATTGTTCACAGAGATAGACCTACATAGATAGATACATCTTCTAGTATATACATAAATAAAACAAAAAAAGTAAGGACAAAACTTGTGAAGTTATATTTTAGGAGGAAATATTCTACAAAATAGAACTACTTTTTTCTGTAATTCTAATAGAACTAAAAAAATTTCATATTATTCATATAATGTCGAGAGAAAAAAAAAGACAGAAAGATAATAAATAAAAGAAGAGATTGATTAAAATATAATTTACTGACTTCTCTTGGAAGCATAAATTATTTGTAAGTTGTACAAAATTAATGTACATGTCTGAATAGAACTAATTAACAGTATCTTTTATTAAATAATGTTTCACTGTTCCTAACAATAAGAAAAATATTTAATTGAAATACCATCTGATTAAAAAGGACTGAAATTTCTATCGACAAATAATTAAAGTATTTATAAATAGCTTTAAAATACAGTATTGTTTTAAAGTCAAATTAATGAACTATAAATATTTTAAATGCATAAATGATTATTATAAGAATTTATTTTCATTTTTGTGCAAGTTCATCACACTTCTGCGACAAGGTATTAAAGTTTGAAATTACACTTAAACACTTATACTGAAGTTTCATTAAATAATTATGCATCAATCTTTAATAACTATACAGATTTTACACAGGAATATATATATACATATATGTAATTGCAATTTCATTAAACCCCAAAATAGTTCATAAAAACATTCTTTGATGGAAAGATCATTGCTTTTCTTACCTTGCGTCTTTGAACTGATGAGCTAGTAATTCAAACGGCCGACAATATTTATGACGGCAAACCATTATCAAGGCAAATAAGGATCCAACAAATACAATAGTTAAAACAGCGATGGCTGCTAAAACAACTGCTTCCATTGCCATGATTAATCAGAAGATTACATTGAATAAATATGCGTATTTATTTTTCACATGAAATTCTTTTACTATAACAGAACTCCGATAAAATAACAATAAATTAAATGAAAACTTTATTAAGAAAAAGAGATCAAAATACAAAATAAATATTTAAACAAAAAAATAACAAGGATATTTTATCCTGTTTTTTTCCCAATGAAATTAATTCATTTATCACAAATTTATCCTCCAAATGTATTTAATACCGCCCCCCGCTTTTACCTTGTTTTTGTTTACATCACAATGGGTATGATGCCATTCTCATATTAGTAAAGAAAGCAGCACATTTAAATTTTATAAATCTGTTCATTAAATTATTAAAAAAAATCAACACACTCAAAATCAAAATATATGATATCAATTATTTTCAATAAGCTTTTATTTCAATGAAATACATTTCGCGTTATAATTAAACAGAATGAAGTCTGTCTTATCAAAATTAACTGTAGTCGAAACTACAAAACACTACCCTACCCAACAGATTCAACAAACGTGAAACACATGGAAATTCTTTAAATAGTGTTTAATTGGCATTTTGTGTATTAATCAGGTAAAATGATTGTTTAATTTACTTAAATTATATTATGTCACAATTTATTTTGACAGCAGTTAATCTTGCTTTTAAATTACATTCAAACTTTTTATATATATTCATTTATAGCCAATCTTAATCAGTCCTACGTTTGTAATCAAAATTATATTATTAGAGAATTATTTTAGAAGGTTTGCAAATAAATTATGTCTTTTTTAAAAATCACAGTTAATAGCCTTAACCTTTTGAAATAACTAATTATAGTAAACTATTTGTAAAGTTAACAAACAATCAGTGAAAATGCAAAATAAAGCTGCCATGTCAGATTAAAGTGATATGTTAACCTAACCATTCTGATTAAAGAGTAAATTTCTCTAATATGTTGATTTATATACTAACAAATTTTATGTATATATCAAACATAATGTTTCTTGTTATTTTTCATGAAGAATCATTTAAGTTAAAAGAAGGATATTTTATTTTAAAATTGTGATTTTGATGAAAAACATAACATGATCATTGTAA
This sequence comes from Argiope trifasciata, assembly GCA_026543055.1. Classification (NCBI taxonomy): domain Eukaryota; kingdom Metazoa; phylum Arthropoda; class Arachnida; order Araneae; family Araneidae; genus Argiope; species Argiope trifasciata. Next base: position 135,304 of record JAPMOQ010052033.1, read on the forward strand.
CTATTTATTCTGAGTATTTATTGTATTATGGAATAATGTATATAAAAATATTTGCTATTAGATCATTTAAAATACTTGAAAGTGTTTCTCATTTAAAAATAATTTCATATATGCTTCAGTAAGGAAGACTAGCACTGGATCTCATTTTGTAACACAATAATGTAATGATTGTCAATACTGCTTTGATTTTATGTCGTGTGTATTTCAAGCTTTTAAAGAAAAGTTTGAAATGTACACGAAAAGTTTTTTTATTCATTATTATTATTATTTATTTATTTTGCTTTTCCACCACCTTAATACCTTATCCATTTTTCGAAAATTTTACTACCAAGTTTTTTTCTGAGGATTTAAGCTAAGTGGTAAATTTTCATTTATGACGATTTTTTGAATCAATATTTTGCCTGAAAATTATTTATAGAGCATGTCTGAATTGTTAAAAAATTCTTTCTATCCCATTGTGTTAAATTATAAAACAGTGCAGATGTTTACTTAATTCTATCTAATATGTCTTTTTGATTTCTTAATTTTTCTTTTTATATAGGAATTTATGTACTATCAGCATGTTAGATTTAAAACATCATTGAAAGAGATATATTTAAATAAAGGAAGTGAATTTTTTTCAACATATATTGTTCTAGATATTACCCGCAACTCTGTTCATGTGGAAATTTTGATATATATTTACGAAAAACTATCAAATAATGACAAATAAAAATTTAAAAAGACCTAATCAAAAAATAACATTTAAACGAATACAATTGAGTAACAAAAACACACAACTAACGTAAAAACTATTTACATTGTATACTCAAAATAAAACAGCAAATCAAATCCTGCCAAATCTATTTTAATTATTGATCGAGACTGAGATAGCTAGAACAGTATGATAGACATAATTTTTAAACTTTTAATTAAAATGAAAACAATTGTCAAGAATCATACACTTTCAATGCCAGTTGGCATAACGGACATATCTGGCTTTCCTATGCAAGTTGGGGTAATGCAATGCAGATAAGAAAATTTTATTTCTTTTATTCTATTTTATTTAAATTTAAAAGTACTTCAGAATGAATCTGAATGATTGATTAATTAACAACATTTGATTTTAAATGCATCAAACACAAAGAAAATAAATAGAATTATTTGAAATAATTGGTCGAAACTCTGCTAAGCCTGACCTCATTTCTGTTGGGGGGAAAAAAATTGTAGCCTCACTTATCTTTGGCGGTATTTGGTCTCAGCTCTTTGGTGGGAAAGTTACTTTTTAATTAATAAAAAATTAACCACTCAATGAACTGGAATAAAAAGTAGCCTATTCTCTATTCCTGACTATAATCTATCTTTGTGCTAAATTTCATCCAATTCTGTTCTGGCGTGATTGAGTTACCAGCATCCATCCAAACTTTCACGTTTATAATATTGGTTCTTGCAAATATGAATGAATAAAATTTACTAACTACTTCTAGTAAGCAGCTTGGTTGCCAATTACGCTAACTTTGTTTAACTTCTATAAAATCTGTGATGTATAATTTTATGATTTGCAAGGAAATGCTTGTAAAACTTCAAATTGTGATAAACAAATATGCTTTCCTAATTAATAGTCTTGCACATATTCTGTTCATTGAATACTTGAATGTTCCTAATGGAGATATAACAGATTTGAAATGGAGGAGCATATTTAATATTCAAAAACATGTTAACCAAATTAAAATATACTAATGGAAAGAATTAGTAATTAGCAACCATAACTGCAGAGCTTAATGTATATAATTCCTTATAAATTTAAATAAATTTTATTGAAAAAAGTAAGAAAATACTAGTTGTAATTGAAAGTAAGAAAAAAGTAAGGAAATACTAGTTGTAATTGAAAGTAAGAAAAAAAGTAAGGAAACATTAGTTTTTAATTGATTCATTCTTTGAAGTATATAAATTTTAAATTCTATAGTGTATATAAGATTTCATTGCCAAACAATTCTATTATCTGTACTTATGTTATTGTTTTTTTTTGTACATGTACATATTTTTTTAAAAATGTTTTGCTTTACAAAAAAATGCTTTACCTTCACTTTAGTTAAAGCTCAGATTTATGGGAATGGCTGAAAATTAGAAAATACATTGCACAGTAAACAGAACAGTGTAAGACTGTTGCAATGCTATGAATTGTGACTCTTAAAATTTGAAAGTTTAAACATTTTACCAAAGAATTTATTTAAAGATAAGTTGTATAAAATGTTTTATTAAATATTTAAGCTAGCATTAACCCTGGTAAACTAGTTGGTCGCATAAGGCATCTAGTGATTAATGAATTAACAATCATAAAAATTTCTTCAAGTTGATTTTTTTTTCTTTATTATTAATCAATCCTCTTTTTTTCATTTATTTTCAAGCTTGAAGTCTGAGGGAAAATTAAAAGGTGTACATCTTGAGTTTGATTGATTCGATAGTCTCTTGCTTATTTCACATATGTGCTTTTTTAGTTTGATTTTTAAATCCTTTTTATTTTAATGTATTTTACTTCTTTCCAAAAATAAGGAGAAACTTTTTTGCCACTGTTTTCTTTGTAATTAGCTAAAAAATTGAAATTGCTAAAAAATTAGTTGTATTAATTTATGGTTTTTAATACTTAATGGAAATCAGCAAAATAAAATATTAAAGTTATGCACTGTAAAATATAGAGACTGTTACAGTATATCATTGCATGGTTTGTAATGTTATTGGACATTTCTATGCAATAGTATTTTGCACAATAGATCTCAAAAGATAATTAGATGACACTTGTTTTTTATTTATAAGTTCTTACAATTATCCTTTAAAATAAAAAATGACCATTTTATATTTTTATTCAGATTAATATATATTGAGAATTAAAATAGTTGAATTCATATGCAGATATGTAAATCCATAATGTAATTTCATTCATGTGAATAATCATTAAAAATGTCTATCCTCTTAGAATTACAAAATATTATGAATAGCAAAATAAACATATCTGCACATATGAAATAATAATTGAATTGTTTTTCAATTTCATTATTTTGTATAGTCTAATGCTATTTAACGATGTGTATTAAAATGTCTTAATAAAAATTGAATCATAATTCAATAGTGATTTATGATCTTTCTTTCTCTTTTTAGTAAAATCTCTTAAGCCATCCAAGATGATGAATGCATTTGTTGAAAATGTAAGAAGAAAAATAAAGACTCCAAACAAAAAATCAGAAGATAAACCTAAAAAATCAAAGAAGTCTAAAAAGAAGACTGAACAGGAAGACTCTGGCCCTGGAGTGATATATGTTGGGCACATACCTCATGGCTTTTATGAAACAGAAATGAAAGCATATTTCTCACAGTTTGGTAAAATACTTCGTATACGTGTTGCCAGAAGTCGAAAAACTGGAAAGCCGAAAGGTTTTGCATTCATTGAATTCAAATCTGAAGAAGTTGCTAAAATTGCTGCTGAAACTATGAACAATTATTTGTTCTTTGAAAAACTCCTGAAATGTGAATTCATTCCAGCGGATAAAGTGAATCCAAACGCATTCAAAGGCTGGAAAGGGCCTTTACTCTCATCTGACCATAATCGTAGGGTTCATAATCGACCTAAAACCAGTGAGGAAAAGACTAAAAGCAAAGACCGTCGTATGAAGAGATTGAAGAAACTACAGTCATTTTTGGATAAAAAAGAAATTGATTTTAAAGTTGAATCTGTTCTTCCTGAAGAAAAATAATAAATAAATGTTGTTTGGCATTCAGTTTTTATTATTGTTTTTACTCATTTTGTATAGTTTCATTGAAATTATTTACTTCTTGTTTCTAACTTGCCATTCAGTTCAATCAATATTTTTTTCCATATTATGGAAATGTATTACTTAAATATATATATAATACTGTTCAAATGATAACTATATTAGTTATAAGTCACAGGTTTAAAAAAGCTGCTTATTTGAAATTCAAAATTTCCTTTAAATCATAATTTCTTTCATCTTACAAATCTTTACCTGATCATGATGTATTGTTAGTTTTCTGATTTTTTATTAGCTAGTTTTTCTTTTGCTGAAAACATATTTAATGTAAATTTTTCGTTATCTTTTTAAATTGCAATTATTATATTATGGAAATGTCATTTTTACATATAAAAATCCAAGCTAGGCCTTTGTTATATATCAGCTAAATCAATTAAATATTTGTCCAAAATTTTGTCAACTGAAATAAAATATCTATTCATTCAATAAGTTTCAAATTGTTAATAACTATGGAGTTTTCAACCTTAGAAAATGGTTATCTGTTATTAATTCATGAAATTAGGGGGGGGGGACTTTTTATTAATCTTTAACTATTGAAAAAAAATAATGAAATTAATTTGAATTTCGTGACAACAATTGAAATTATTGTATTGTTAACCTTGAAGGTGTTAAGGCAACTGGTTGATTGATTTTCCTTATTGAATATACTGGTGGTGTGTCTAATGCCACTTGGTCATACCAAGCCCGATTGAGCGGAGCTCTTTAGAATTAAGACAGTAGTGTGTTCGTTGTTAACGCGCACCGTTACGGTGAAAATACGACTTTGCTCGAACACACACGTCACAACTCTTTAGGGGTGGTCGAACTCATTCATCCATCCACTAGTCAGAATTTAGATCCAAATCAGAGACCGACTCATCCCTGATTCAGTAGCCCCAGAGGCATAATTTGTTATGAGAACTTGGAGGACTTTGCAGTTACGACAAATTTAACGTGCTCCAACTGCCATTAGCCGACACGGCGGTCTTTGGCCGAGACGAGGACAGAACTCGCTAGCTTTCGGTTACGAGACCGATGCAGTACCAACCAGACTACCGCGGCCCTTTAAGTATACTAATATTGAAATATGTGTATGAACGCTTTACAGCCAAAACCATTGAGCCTAGAATCACCAAATTTGGAAGTCGGAAATGTGCACCTCCAAGCAGATTTTTTATTAAAAAAAAAAAAAAAAATTAGGATTTTGAGTTTTAAGGGTCATTGTACAAACTTTTCTCATATTAAGTTGAACTCTTCATTGAGAGTAGGTTACCAATCCTGTAACATTTCTTAACCAGCAGGACGACAGGAAATAACCACCATGTTGGAACTTTTTCGCATCTCGATTTTTGAAATGGTCCGGGTATTGATAGTTGCAAGTATAAGAATATGGACCAAAAATTACAGGAGTGAATAGTCCATTGAAGTGAATATTTCAGGCTTCTAATGTAGTATGAGTTATACGTCTGTCAAATTGGAAATATAAACCTTATGTGTTTTGTTAATAATGAATTCATAATAATAAATATATATTATATAAATAACTATATATAAATAAATATTATATATTATGGATCTTTATTGAGACCAAGTGATTGAAAATACTCAATTGAGATTTTAGCAATAATTAATCCCGGTGAACCAACTGCTCGCCAAAGGCGACTAGATTATAGATTAAACAATGCATTGCTCGTTATTTATTGAAACTGCGTAATTTAAGAAGCATTATTTAATAGACTATCTTTTCAGAAAATGATAAATTATTTAAAAACCATTGCGTGCATTAGAATTGATATATAATGAATGACATTTGAAACCAACTGCGTGGGTAAATCAGTACAAGGTGCATAATTTGCCCAATTTAACTAATCATTAACATTACATATTTTATTAGAATTTTTCAATAATATGCTTATCAAATGTAATTTGTATTTAAAAAGGAAATAGCTGGATTTGGCTTAAATGCACAAAAGAAAACCGTTATTATTTTCTAATGATGCAATGAGTCGCATCTTAATATTTGTCAAAATAAGTTATTTCTACCTATAATATTATTCAATTGATGATGAAAACAAACCACTTTAATTGTATTGCATCACTAGCCGCCTTTGGCGACCAGCTGGTTCTCAATGAGTAATGCGTTCTTAAATTTTCAATTAAATATGTATGAACATAGCTCTCTTTATAACTTATCAGCCAAATATATTCAAACTTTGATAGTCACGTAACTCGAATTATTAAAGAAGCCTTTCGATTATTTGTTCATTATACTATTTATCTCTGATTTGCAATAAGCTTTTGCGGAAAATATCACATCTTATATTTCTTCCATAACATTGCACTACCATTTCAACACGTGCTGAGCATCACTTTTTCCTCGGTTTAATTTTCAATAATAGTTAATTTAATCATTCCATTTGAATTTTTGTCAAAGTGACGGCAAGGCACTGGCAGTCACTTAACGTGCTCTAGAGGGCTAAATTCTGCTTTCATTTTGTAATAAATTAATTGTTGGAAATATAGTTACAAAATTTTTTTTTATCCATTAAATTTAGAAACTTAATTTATTGGTTAAAATATTGTTATCAATGAAAAAAAAAGTAAATTTTAAGAGGATTTAAAAAACAGTTTTGTTCTACAATATTTTCGGAAATGAGTGCAGAAAAATTCCAAATATTAGTTTAACTTTTATTTAATTAAAGTTAAAAAAAAAAAAAACTCCGTCTAATTATACTTTTTTATCCTCCAAAGTAAATATGTACATACCAAGTGCGGTAGCTCTAGATCATATGGTCTGGTGTGTAGGGCTTTAACACGTACACGTTCATTCATATAAACAAAAACTTATTCATTTGATTATCAGCCTTGGAATAGTTCCTGGTATTGGTTGGCCTGAAATTGATATTTTCTTTAAGGTAGTGGACAGAAAGATCTAAAAGAACCTTTTTTTTTTTCGTTATAATATTCTTTATTTTTATAAATTTGTCAGTTTTAATTATTGATTTAGACGATTGATTAATGTAACAACTTTAAAAAAAAATATTTTGTAAAATGTGGCTCACAGAGCAAAGTATGAAAAAAATCTAAAACTCATTATTCATGAATGGATTGTTTGACTTAAGCTACATAAAATGTAATTATTTACTTCATTTAGACCAAGTTAACTGTACTGAACAATATGTATGCTTATTATTAGGGATTTACAAATCAACCAGTGGACCCGAATCTGAATACGATTCTATAAATTCAATCATGTTTACCATAAATATAATTTATGGATTAGTGATTCAGATGTTGCAAACGATCATAGAAACTTTTGCTTTGTATTTATTTTTTTATAAAATATGACTTTGATTATTAAGTAATTTCATTTAATCACGCTCTGAAAGTTACATTATTTTAAGATTTAATTTGCGATAATAGTTTTTTTTTAAATTTGAACTTCTGTCAATAGATGGCAACACGTGATAAAAGCTAGTTTATTCCCTTTGACGTGCTCGTGAAGGTTAAATTTTATTGTTTGTCCGAAATATATTGTTGAAAAATATGGTTAAAATATTTCTTAAAAAATTCATTAACCCCTTGCGTACCAGACTGCGATCTCTAGCACACGTGCAAATCCCAGATTTCTGGGGATACTGACCTTGACATTACGAAGCTGTTGGGTGGGCTACAATGTTAAAAAAAATGACAATACAATCATGTAATGCATGTAAAAAAGCTTTTTGTTCCAAGGAGCATTTCGAGAAATTTTACAAAGATTTGTAATTTTAATTTTTCTATTTTTTCAAATTTTTGTAACACAGACATTTTGCCCCCCCCCCCCCTCTTCCTGTTTCCACCCTTCAGTTAACAGCAGACAAAATGAATCCAAAATGTTTTTATACAATCCCAGTAAAAGAAAATCTACCTTATGATGTTTCCTTTTATACTCTGGTTGTACACCTAAAGAAGCCATGTATCCACACGAGGTTACAATGGGATTTTGCCCTATACATAGCATGTATCCACCAGTGGTTACGTGGTAGGTAAGGGGTTAAAAATAGTAGCTAGAGTTTATGTTAAAACACTAATACCATTAAAAAGCTAATGATATAAAAATTATATTTGTGCATTAATATTTTCAGAAGTTATGGCGAAAAAACACCTAATTTTTAATTAGTTAAAATTTTTATTGAAAAAAAAAACGGCTCCGACGTGCACATTTGGTAGTTCTAGGTGGAACGGTCTAGCCTGTTGAGCGCCAACACACACATTGAGCTTTATTATAAGTATAGATATAGGTTGTTGTGATTATAGATGGAAACGAGATATTAAACGAACGAAATATAGATTTTCGAGATTTAAACAATGAAATAACGAAGATATTTGTTGAAAACTAATAGAAGGTACTTCTCAAATGCATTGTTTAAATAATGGCACATATTTAACTTCTTATTTATTAGCAAACCCAACATCCAATAAATACGAAATGTTTTTCTCAAAAGCTTTTTCCTTGTTGATCTTGGCATTTCTACACAGATCTTGCACTTTACGAGTAGAAATAGATGTTGGTACTCCAGAAGGAAAGCAAGTAAAGTTAATATGCCTACCTAATAAAATAAATGGCCCAAAGAAGAATCTATGGGAAGGAGTAAAGCTAGGAATCAATGATCTTCACAAGTTGGCGACTAGAAAAGTGGCCGTCCCTAACATAAAAGTTAACTCTAACCGTCTGAAATGCTATTTGAAAAAGTCTGAAAATTCTGATTCCGAATTGAAAAAATTTCGCGTTGAAAGAGAAATAGCAGGTAATGATTTTTTTTTTTTAAATCTATGTAAGTAAAACTTTATACGATTATTTTGAAAATCGTTTCTTGTCTAAATATTGGTAAGAGCAGACTGTATATCCGATTGTATTCATTTAGTTTAACACGTGAGGATCATTAATATATGTCATCGAATGGATGTCATACCTTATTGTAGAATTTTTGAGAGCATTTCTCGTGATTTGATTGTTCTTCATAAATATTTGTTGCTACACTGACACATACTTTAATTAAAAAGAAACAGTCTTAGTCATGGAAAGGAATGTTCTGTGCTAGTTAGCTTAAACTGTTCTTTGTTCGAAACTAAATGGAAGGAATATTTTGATGAATTTTTCGACATTAGGCGCTCATATAATCGTTATTCAAACATTTAATGATATGAATTCTTTTGCCCTAGCTATTTGTTTTCAAAACCTACATTTTGATGACAATATTGTCAGAACTTCAATCTTTTTCTTTAATTTTATATAAATATAATTAAAAACGTAATTTATGTATTATACATTTTTATTTTGTTTTGAACGATATCCACTAAGAGGAAGTCCGCTTGTCTTGCTATTCGACAGCGAATGAATTCGACAAAATGTAAAAAAACTAAGTAAATACAATTTAGTATGCAGATTTAACATCTCAAACTTAGATTTTAAAAAAAATCAAACTTTGAGTTAAATCCAACAATGGGTTGACTGTCTACCGATCTGTCCTTTCTCATGCATGTGAACGCAGTAGCTCAAAAATGCAATGATTTAAATCCATGAAATTCTGAATGATGCTTGATAAATAAAGTTGTAACTACAATTGCATTTCCGTGATAAATTTTAATTTTAATCGGTAGGGAAAAAAATATCCAAAATGCATATAGCATGATTGACGGAAATACTAGATTCAGTCAACAGCCAGTGGACGTAGTCTCCCCAAATTTTTCTCGTATAATCTCTAATAACGGTGTTGTGCCAAAGAATGCCTTGCATGCCAACAGTTTATTTTAATTTAACATTTTTACTGAATGTTGACTTGTTTTTTGGCATTTAATTCTTGACAATATCCGAAAATCAAATTTGTGTTTCAGACGTAATTTTCCCAATGGATTGAAACAAAAATTTGACACATGATTATATTTATAGTTATAAAATCATGTACCGAATTTGATATATTTAAGCCATTGCGTTTTTAGATTATTGCATTTACATGCTTCTGAAAAAACCAACCAACAGACAGTCAATCGTTCCCTGGATATAGCTACAATTTAATAGAATTACTGCACTATAAATATTAAATATGCTGTATACCATATTTCATCCATCCTGCTTTCTTCGTTTTATAATTATTGTATTAATTTATATTGGGATAACCGGACGAATAACTGGATTTCTTATATTGAGCAAAATAATGATTTTGCTCAATTTATGACAGAAATCTACAAATTTGTTGTGAAGACTGTTTACAAAATTTCAGCAATTTAGCTCAAAGCATTGACAGATTTGATGATTGAATTGTTTGAGAATTCTCTTTTGAATGAATTTGTTTGTAGTTTGCTAGATGGATAATATTGTAATTTCTGGTGGAAAATACATGAATTCTTCGTTTTTATTTTTTCCCCCAACAAATAAAGGGCCTTTCTTTTACACGAAAAAAAATGGAGTCACATCTAGAATCTAACTAACTAGAATCGACTAATCTTTTTGAACTGAAGGAGGTCTGAAAGTGAGATGCCTCAGAATTTTTCAATCGAAATTTTTTACAATTGCAGTACTTTCACTATATTTCAGACACAAGAAAATAAAAACTGAAAAGAAAGGGGAAAAAAAAAAAGAACTAACAACATCAACTTGTCGTATAAACATGTAATAAATTTATGAAGTGAGAGTGCAATTTTGAAGAGTGCAGTTACCCAGGTGGCACAGCTTGTTGCTCAATATTGAAAAATATTGTGAGATATTATTTGATATTTGACAATATTCTGCAATATTAAACAACATTTCCAATATAGATCTATGTCATACAATATTGTACAATATTAGTGGGCTATCAGGGTATTTTTTCAAAGCTATAACAGAAAAAATACAATAGCGTATTCAGTATATTTTGCTTTATGAGTTTAATAAAGGTAACGATGTGACACACTACGCGAAGAATATTAATGGAATATATGGGATTCGGAGAATAAACTGATGTCAATATGTGGCGAGTCGACGATATATTCAAAGATTTTTAATATCCGAACATTAATTTTTTTTTTGTTAGAAAGAGGTCTTGCTTATATAGTTGTTTAGTAAATTTTCACGGGCAATAAGCATAAGCCAATGTTAATTGATAGCGCATATTGGAAATTGCATTTTGTAAGATGTATTAGAAAGTCTGTGGAATTTGATAGGACAAAACCTCATGCAACAAATGGGAAATAGTTGAGAAATTTATGTTTATCAATTCAACAATTCATTGGCATCTTCAAGCATGTCAATAAATTAAGTCAATGGGCTGAGTCTAATCGTACTAGAGTGGGTTTATAGTCTTGTTTCTTGTCATGTCTCAGAATTGATCTTTTTTACTTTCTCGTGAACACAGGAAAGAAAGTATCGTAACTGTAAAAAAATTCGAATCCGAGATTTTGACGAATCTCCACGGTTTAGATATCTTTGAATTCGACACATTTTTGGAAAATGTTCATTTATCTGTGACAAAGATAGCTCAAAAAGGTTCTGAGCTAGACAGGTGAAAGTAAACAATCTGTATACCAAATTTATAGATATCTATCAAAGTTTGAGCAAAATCCAAACTTTACATTAGAAATTTATTTGTCTAGCTTTTTGAGTTTCTAATCCAAAATCAATAAAATAAAAGGTAAATAATCTCTTACCTTTGCTGCCGCGGGTTAATCGATAAAACATCTCTGTAAAAATGGTTTGAAGAAAAAGAGTGCAGTTTCGGTATAATCCTTTTTAATTTCTTCTAGGGCACAGACATAATATGATTATGGATAATATTTACATGCATTATTTACAACGCGCTTATACGATCATTAATTTGGCCATCCTCCGACGTTTGGCAATACGTCGGTCTCATACAAAATCTCTTATGCATCTGAACATCTGGCGGAAGGAATATCTACTGACGTCAGCAGAGCGCGTGGGCGCCAAAAGGTATAACATATGAATCAGCTGACTCAGTTTTCCAACAAGCTATTCAAAAGCAAGTTAACAGGATAACTACAAAACGAAAAGAGATGTAGAGATAAAATTAAGCACTCAGATTCAGCACCTCTAGTGCCAATATCAATAAAATTTTGAGCCAGATTTAAGAAAGGGTTGACAGTCTCTCGGACTATTCTTTCAGGCACATGTAAGCGTGATAACTGAAAACGCAATGGCTTAAATACATCAAACTTGGTATGGCACTAAACACACAAATGTAATTTATTGTCAAATTTTTGTTTCAATCGGTTCAGAAAAACGCACTTAAAACAAAAATTCGTTTTTCTGATATTATTAATCGCGTACCAAGGATTAATCATAAAAAATCGCCATTAACATAAAACAACCATAACGCATTTAACAGAAATGCATAATTCAAGGGAAAAATTTATATTTCTTAACTATTTAACGTCAATACTATGTGAGGCGTTTTTCGGGATAACTTTTGTGTCAGAGAGTATACTAGAAGGTTTAGAGGAGACTACTCTCCCTAGCTTATAATACCAAATAATGGTTTGTGGTAAGAAAAAAAATATATATCAATTCCAGGAGACAGATGGAAGGAAAAAGAGAAACAACACCATCCCTGTCTGGAGAATCTTGCATCTTTTTCATTTGGAAATGGGATTTGGAAGTTTAGTCTACTTTGAACTTCAGCTATTTTTACGTCAGCTAAAAGACCAGCAAACCAAGCAATAAAGAAAGGAAATAAATGCTACGAAATGTTTGTGGCTTAAGTTTGATGTATACGAAAGAAAGATCATTTACTATTTCGAGACAAAATGTGTTCTTGTATCAATACAAAGCTTACCTATGTATAATGAGATGACATTAAAAAAAGCTAAGTCAGATTGGGAAAACGTGTGCCATTAAATAGATTTATGATATATTATCATTTACCCATCTGATTATCATTTATTTCACAGTTGCCAAAATTATTTAGATGGGAAAATTATATATCCTTCACATGAAGCCAAAACAGTGTTAGAGGCGCATTTTTATTACAGACGAGTGGATTTTGAGAATGGGCGTAGGAATTCTATTAGAAAGACAGGAAGAACATTCTAAAAAACAAAGAAGAGAAATTCTTCTTTCTAGAAACTGAAGAATTAAGAAAATAATCAGAACAAAAAACCTGTTAATCTTTAAAAATGAAGGATGATAAATTTACTCATATTATTTATAGGATGCCCAATATAAGTATTTGGATATTTATCAAATATAAAATATTTATTGTAGCATGAGTATAAAAAAGGTTGCATCGTAATAGAAATGATGTTGTTAAGAAAACTATAAAACTCAATGAAGTCCTCTAAAAATGCCATAAGTCGAATGAAAACTGGAATAATTTTATTTCTACAAATATATAACTGAGTGGAATTAGATTGGGCATAGCAAAAATCAAATCATTTAATCATGCATTTTTCTTTTGTATTAAAAATATTTTTGTAACCTTTTAAATCTATTATAATTATTTTTTACTTTAATCTTATAGAAATTTTATAACATGCAATTATCTAAGGATTGTTTACAAATGATAAATTTTATAAGGAATCAAAATTTAATTAAAATTTATATTTTAACTGACAGTTAAATTCTGAAAAAAAATTAAAAGAAAATATCATAATCGGAAACCCACATCTGCATAAATTTCAAAATTTTAGTACATCAAAATGAATTAAATGTATATCGCAATATTGCATTTTCGGAAACATGACCTCAGATAAATTAAATAAAAATGTGTAATAATATAATATAGCTCCTTTATAGCATGTTAGTAAACTTATCTATAATATTATCGTGTCATCTATTTATTTTACTTATTTTTCTACAACCTAGATAATGATAGTGAAGAAAGGTAGGGACGAAGTGAAATTCTTGTTGCTAATTGTAACATCCCCTTTTAATTTTTACAAGCAATCATATGTGTTTGTCTTTTAATTTCAGGGACTGTGCAAACAGAGAATGGAAACTGTCCACCTGGATACCGTATTGATCAAGATAGATGTTGTAAGTAGTATCCTGTCGTACCTGTCACATGATGTGTTTCTGACAACAGAATGTCAAAGAGATCAATTACTAAAGGAACTAGCGTGTGCGATTGAATTTGCTTGTAGACAAAATTTTTCTTTTTTTCGTGAAGATAATTATCTTTCCTTTGTAAGATCACAACTTCCTGGTTGCATGAACTTTTCAAACAATTTTTGTTCTTTTGATAGAATTTTTAAATTTTATAATTCAAGTTAACCGTCTCTGGCAACTCACTCTTACTCCAGGAATATTGTTTGTGATTGTTTTCGATTAAATATCTTATGCATAATATAAGGCTTCTTATTCCACCAAAAATTATATTTAGGCATTCAAATTGTGACAGATAGTAAAGTCGTATTATTTTAATACTCTTATATTTTCTCTGTTTTGGCGCAATATATCCAAATATGACCTTTGCGACATTAAATCTCACAGTACCAACTAACCTTCTCCTTTCATTATGCATATGAACCATTCTAACAGAGCCAAGAACTATGATATCTAAACGCAAATAAGCTTCTCTAATAATCTATCTTCTGATTTTCGTGAAATAGAAATTTCGCTTTTTTTATTCTTCAAGTAAACTATGTTGCTATTAAACATAATATTTCTTCCTTAGTTTTCAACAATGGAAGAAAATCCCGTCATTAAATGTTTACACGAACAACAACAACTGTTTAAGTTGGTAAGCAGTGAAATTCTTTGTTGAATAAAACTTCCAGTGCAGACAAAAAAAAAAAAACTTTACGACAGTTAAAGTATCAATAAAAAGACAATATTTAAAATTTTAAAATGTCTTGAAGATCAATTTAGTACAATCATATTTTCTAGAATTGTGGAAAATTTTTTAAATTTCCTTTAATTTTTAATTAATTAATATTACCAGAAAATCATTCAAATCATTCAACATTCTCATCTTCTAAATTATATGTGTTCTACATTTGTACTTCTAGATTTAACAGTAAGTCTTACAGAGGGCCAATACACTACATTTTTATTAGTATTAAAGACTTTTTACTGATTCTAATTCATTTTAGTAAGAGTATTTTCCAAATGGCATTAGAATTTTTATAGCTTTATCTTTGTTTATCATTTTTTGTTTGTTTTGTTAGACGACGTAATCTCATTTATGTCTCTGAAAGATTTTATGAAAAGAAATTCTCCATTATAAAAGTGTTAACTGAAAAAACCAATGTGATAAATCAGTACTTATTCATTTTTCACATTTGTGATGTTCAACTCTCAGATAAAGCCTAAACTTTCAGTATGTCTGTCATATTCATATTAAATTATTCAATCACATAGATATTGAATAAGTGCGAATTTAATATACTTTGTCTACATATATATATTTAGGCAGAAAAAAATCGTTTAATATTAGTGTAATTTAATTCAAATCCAACATAATCTTATTATTTCATCTATTTACATATAATTTACAGAATGTACCGAACTGTTCAAGTTCAGTGATCAATAATGTAAGTAATTTTTTTTATTTGATCAAAAGATGCACATAAAAAAAAGATATTTTTCTTTGTATTTTCTAATGCGTGGTAATTGTGAAGTCTTTAATCTATGCAATTAATCGTTTCATAGAGGCTTAGCAAGGTTAAATCCAGAATAATTATTGGTTAATTATCTCTTTTGTAATCATAATACATGGATAAACAAGTATTGGATTGTTGAATAAGTTCTCGCTGTTTTCCAACGGATGTCGTTACCGGAACTGATTTTGTTAGATTATGATAGTGACACATCCGATTATAAGCTCTATAAACATACTTGAAATTCTGTGAATATTATTTTGAAGAAGTGCAAACAATTACCTTTTTCATCGCGTTAAATGTGCCAAATTTCGCGCCTCAAAAAAGGTATTTGTGGGGTTTTTTACTGCACGATTTCATTCAAAAAAAAAAAAAAAAAAAAAAAATCTGCAGTTGAAAGTCACAGAATACTTGTTGAGACTTACGGAAATCGCGTTCTGTCTGAAATTACTTATAGAGATTGGTTTAGAGGCTTTAAAAATAGTGATTTTGATCTTGAAGATAAAGAATGCTCTGGGGCACGGAAGAAGTTTGAAGGCAAACAACTGGCAGCATTATTTTATGAAGGCTCATGCCAAACGTTAGCTGATCTTGTAAAATCATTAGAAGCTGATCACACAACAGTTTCGACACGTTTGAAAGCTTTAGGAATGATTCAAAGAAAGGCCATTGGTTGTCGTACGAGTTGAAAGAGACGCCGTTCAAGAGACGTCGAACGGAGTCTTTTCAAGTGTGAACAACTGCTTCAACGGCAGTAAAGGAAAGGGATTTTGCAACGTAGCGTAACTGATGACGAAAAACGTATACGTAATGCATAACCTTAAGCGTAGAGCCCCGTCCATGCATCAACACCTCCAGCAAATCCGAATCCAAATCCAGTCTTCTGCTCTGCAATTAGTAGGACCAGCTGGGTATAGATTATTATGAGCTGCTCAAAACAAATGAAATTATCACAGGGGATCACTACAGATTACAGTTGGAACGATTAAGCTGAGCATCGAAGGAAAAACGGCTGCTATACACGGCAAGGTTCTTTTGCAGCATAACCATGTTCTGCAACATGTTGCAAAACCCTTGGAAATCTACTTGGAAACGCTTAAGTCCTATCCTACCCATCGTATTCACCAGATGTAGGCCCCAGACGATGACACATGGCCTGACTGAGAAGTTTTTCCACTCTTATGAAGATGCCGAAAATTGGGCCAATTCTTGAAAACCCTCAAAAGTGTTTTTTTCCCCGATGTGGAATTCAAAAGCTGTCAGAAAGGTGGAGAAAATTAGTGGCAAGCGATGGGCAATACTTGCAGTGATATGTTTTTTAAAGTGTTTTCAGATAAAGCATTAATTTTCACACACACACAAAAGCAAAACTTATTCAATATCCCAATATAAATTACACCAGGGATGTGGCATTTTTCGTCGTTCATCGTATTTGTCTAAAAGTGATATAAGAGTAACGCCTCGTTTGAGAGAAATATGGTGGATCTATGGCTTTTTGTCTGTTTGGTCCTTACATCACTGATGTTACAATAGAAGATCGATGACTCATGGCAAACAGCAGTCTTTCTTTTTCGATCTATGCAGAACCTTGGTTAGAGCTAAACAAATACTAATTAAAGTTTTACATATATTATCTTCTGTCTGTACTGATAATAATAATAAAAAAATGAATGTGAGTAGGTCCTTATTGGTGAAAGTCGTTGTTGCCCTCTGCAGGAAAAGTGTAGAGGAATTTGGCAGATATATTTTGAAAAATGAGAATATGCATTTAAAAAAATTAGTTTTTTCCCCCATAAATGAAAAATAAATCCAGATTCTGTTTTTCCACAATAACTCTCAGAGTACTAAAACAAAAAAAATATACATCATTTAAAAATTTATTTAATTTAATTTTTTTCGTTTCAGTGATATCAATTTAATTGCCATCATTTTTTTCAAAACTTTTAACACTTCTTAAAGATATTTCTTTTTGCATAATACACTTCATTGGTTAAATGAAATTCAAATCTGTTTTATTGTTTCATCAAGTATTTTATCGGTTTATTTTATTCTATTATTAAAAGGTAAGGAATGGATTTTGCTTTTTATCTATTCTCATTATATGATGAATAAGGAAAAGAAATTACCTTATCGCTAAATAAAAAGTGCAGTTTAAAATAGATTGCCAAGACCTAGAGTGACCATAACTGCTTTCTTGACCATGGGCCCTAGGATGCGAGGTATATATCCAGGTTAGGTGATCAGCCTAAAGCGGGACTCCTAGTGTTTAGTTCCCAAGCATGTTTGGATACTTATTAACACAAGTACTTATTTTCTCTTATCCAAGGAATTGTTTCTTATCAGATTTTAGAAATACTGACATTTTGCCTTGCATCAATTTTAAAATTTATTTCAAAAATGCTTTTTAAGAAAGTTCTTTAAAGTATATTTTTCAGGGTACGAAAGTTGGTAACAGGAAATAGTTGCTACGTACTAGGAAGGAAATGTTAATTTTTTTACCGTTGACATTGTTCTTTTCTATTCTGTGTTTTCAAAGTCAGTTTGCTTTTCATTAGAAAACCCTTTTTAATTCATATAAATATATTTTGGTTCATATAATATAAATATATTATATTTATACAACCATTTGAATTCCCCACTCTTGTCGTACATTTACATTTTGGTCTTAAGCTTCTTCAAAAGGATCGCTCAGCTGATCTTAGTATCATCTAATCTTTCTTCTATTAAGTCTATCTGTGGGTTTCTGAATCTCATAAGCGTTTAGCTATTAATTATTTTCCATTAGACATAAATGTTGTCATTATTTGGCAAAAGGGATTCTTGAAGCTTCAAAACTGAAAAGTAAAACCAATTTATTGAGCCAGAATTATGAAAGTATGCTACTATGTTCATTTAAAAAAATCGTCGACTTATATATTGTTTTCTTATTCCTATTAAAAATAAATTTAAAAAATTCGAGAACAATTTACAATTTTCCCATTTCTTAATTTTTATAAGAAAAAATTATTTGTCAATTTTAATTATTTTCAAAACAGCCGAGCAGAAATTCGATGAAACTCCACTATTGCAATTTCTAATAAAATCTCCTGATATTTTTGGTTTTTAGATCCATGTTTCCCCGGCAGTTTCACGAGTGGTCAAGAGACGGAATGCACCCTCTGCCCGAGAAATTTTTATATCAGCAAAGAGGCTGCCGATTCATGCTGGCCATGTCCGGAAGGTACGGGAACTACGAAAGAAGGAGCTATTTCGGTAGATTCTTGTGTTGGTAAGTGAAGTATTGATTGAACTGTTTGAAGGCAGAATTTATTATGAGCCCTCTGATAGCATTATACAAATTAATATTTTTTTTTTCTTAACGTAGTATGTTTCCTAAAAGGAAGATAATTTTATAGATAGCACTGAGTAACATTGAATGGATGCTGGATTTATGATCCTCGGTCTTGGCGACAAATTTCACGACACTAGTGGAGAAAAAATTGAAAATTCTAGAAACAACAAGAATTTTGGCAATAGCCATTATGCGAGTTATGATTATCTTTCTTGAACCTTCTTCACCCTGTAACAGACACTATAAAAAGGGGAAAATAAAGCCGTCTAGGTTGTGTTTTGGGGTTTTTGTGTTTAATAAAAAAATAATTATTTTGTTGTTGAACTTCGTATCGTAACCCATTGTAATTGACCTTGATAATCAGATTAAAATTTCCATTACAATAAGTTCTCGTATGTTTCGACTGACCAGTCATTAGATATAAAGTAGACTGATTTGCACATTTTAATCCCATTTTTACTAAAAGTAATTTACATGTTTTATTTTTATAATTATTTTAACTAATCTTTGTTAACTACTAAGACAAATTGAGTTCAAGAGTTTTAATTTTTTAATTCTTATATTTTATATGTGTACATAAATAATACAATGTTTATGTACACATAAAAGTTAACGGCTCGTTGCAAGTAAAAAGAATGTAAGTCAGTTTGTGTATTTATTTTATCGTAATTGCTTCGTGAATTATTTTTGTTGCAATTACTTTGTGAATTATTTGCAAATAGACTGTTATTTTTGCATTTAATTAATTTTAAAACTAAAAAGGAAACTGATTTGTTAAATACAAAAAATATAAAGGATGGAACATTTTATAAAAATTCTTCGTTTTGGGACTCCTTCAGATTGAAGTCTTTGCTGCTTTTTTACTGTGTTAGTTTTTAATCCAACTTGGGATTTTATTGTAACAACAGTTTTTTTGAAAATATGATTTGTGAATTTCATTTAAGAGACTAATGTCTGTATGAGGTTTTAGATGATGAATTCCAACTAAAATAAATCAAAACATCATTGTGATTCTTAAATTTAATTATTTCCATTTTTAACAGATATTCATAAATTACATTCTTTCTAAAAGATAAATATTTATAAGTAATAGAAGTTTATAGAACGCTGCTTTAAATCACGAATAGTTCTTGATATTATGAAAAATCAAGATAGCTCTCTTAAGCAAAAGTTAGTTTCATCTGTAAGAGAAGTTTCAAAATTATATGCACTTGAAAGGAAAAAGAATTTCCTCAGAAGTGAGAACGTATTTAACGTGGTATTATATCACTGTCAAGCAATCTATATCTTACAACCGAAATTTCTGAACCTAGCAAATAAAATAAAAAATTCTTTCCATAATTTGCATCATTTCGGTTTCTATAAAAGTAATCAAGCCAAAATATGGATACATCACGTCGCACGATATATAGAACCAATACTAATGATCAACTGAGCAACAACCCGTTCTGATGGACGGAAGACTTCGGCGGGTGAAGTCGTATCCCAAGGACTAAACTACATCTTCATCTACATCTCCACATGCCACTTCAAGCACTAGCCGTTCCTATGATGACAAATTTTATTGAAAAGAAATAAAAATCAATTTACAAATTTAGAAAGTTAGTTAAGAGCAAAAGCCGATATTATAATTAAACATTTTGGGTCGTAATTTTCAGAGTTTATCGAAAGATCTATTAAGAATGAGTCTACTTTCGCTAGCCAAGTTTATATTCTCCACTTGATAACTAGACTTACATAATATGCTGTTTCATATTTGTAATATTGTTTCATACTGTAATTAACTCTATGGTCAGGAAAACAGTGTGACAGATATATTTGGTGATGTTGAATGGATATTGGATGAATGAATCCTGGCTTCGGAACCAAAATTGACGAACACATTTACAACTTAGTAACGATTTGGGCGTCAAAAACTAAAAATTTCAGAAATAGTAAGAAGATTAATGACAAATTCATTAAAGTATGAATTATGGAGATATTTCTGGAATATTTTTTGCTCTGTTACAGAAACTTAAAGACAGAGGAAGACAGGTTCTGGAATCTGTTTATTGAGCAGTCAGTATTGAGTCGAGCAGCAGTAATGAGTAGGTAGTCGAGTTGAACTCAAAAATTTGGCAGATGTTCAAAAGGAATGAATAGTTGTGTGAAGTCTCTCTTCAGCGGAGTTCTCCTAAAGAGCTTTTTTTGTTATTATTTTATACTTTCCATTTTCTGTTTGTTTACTGCTGTTCACTGTGAATTCTGTTCTTGTATAAGCTTTTGTCATGCTTTGTTGTCTGTACGTTTGTGCTATCTGATAGAATAAAGCGCCTTTATTTGTTATTGAGAATACTGGACGGTTTAAATATACAAATACTGCATCGAACCGAATTCTGGTTTTTTCCATATTTAAAAAAACTAAAAGAACATCTGATAGCGAACAATGAAGTCGCTTTGCATTGTGTTAGAACAAAAGCACGGAAATAACCGAAATGTTACTTAATGGTATGAAAAAGGGAAGTTCCTATATCTGCTGAATGACTAACGGTGCATTAGCCATTTATAAGTCATTACTCAATCCTTGTCAATCACTAGTGATGTATAACTCAAATAGCTGTAGAAATATCCAATATTTTAAATAATGAACTCTTCTATCTAAGTTTGTAAAAAAAACTGTTTTATTTTGTTATTTTTGTACAAAATGAATCTTTCTAGTATCAAATTCCTTTGAGCTTTAAAATTATTCCTTTCGCATTTCCTATATTTACAGGAATTTTTTTATATGTATATATGGCTACATTTCTTTTTCAGATTTGGGTAATAACGATTTTAGTGGTGGAATTGGACACATTTACAAATGGTATATTATAGGAATACTGATGATCTTCTTTCTATTGATTTCTTGGTAAGTAATTCAAGAAGAGAAATCGTTAATAATAATTAGGAAACTGTACATACAAGTGCCTTTTCTGCGGGAAAGACCATTTCATTTAGAGCTATCAAATTATAATGCACTTTGTAGGATAAAAATGTTCATTTTGGAGCGCTTTTGAATTTTTTAAAAAAAAATAAGCCGTATTTGATTGTTTTTCCTTCATAATATTTGAAAATATAACAGCGTTATGGTAATGGTCTTCATTAGAAAGGTTCGTGTACACTATAAATAAAACCCGTGTAAAGCTTTAACAATAACGCTGCTTTAATCTCCTTGATAATCTGTTGCTAAAATTAGTTTGTCGACAGAATCATGGACATGAAGGTATGTCTAAGACATTTAATTAAAATTAAATTCACCCAATATTCCCAGCGAATCAGCTGGTTGTCAAAGCCAGTGAAGGATAAGAAATTGTAGATACACTGTCACGAATGTTATAACATAAATGAGCTGGATACATTTAGGTTCAGAATAATTTTAAAAAAAACATGCTGTTTAAAAAAAACATTCCCTGATTTTAAATATCTATTTATTATGAGCGATAAAACAGAGGCTTATGCGATAAATGACTTTCTAAAAAAAGGTTTTTTTCCCACATTTTTATAAAAGTGAATTCATTCTTTATTTATGAGCAGATGGTAATTTCTCTGTGAAATTGGTTTTATGAGCTGCAATGCGCAAAATGTGAATTCAATATGCAGTGCAATATGCATTTTGTTTAAGTTCAAGAAAGAATATAGATATTCTTCATATTCAGATTTACATTTGGCACAAAATATTCGTAGAAGATGGTTACCAATACAATGGAAAAGCATTGGTCAACTTCGCTCTCCCGATGAAAATGTTGAGCATATGCGATCTGCTTTCGAACGTCCACCATTGGAAATCCACAAGCAGTGAGCTTGGAATTTCGCAATTAATGATATGGCTTATACGTAAAACTCATGTCCGCTATTCTTCAAGATCTGTAAGTTAGAAATGTTACAGCAGTGAGTTCAATAATTGCTTCATGTCACATCTAGAAGATAAGGACTTCTCATTTGACGTTTGCGACAAAGCAAATGGTTCACATTTAATGCATAGAATGGAACTTTGAACTTTCCTCTATGTAGTGATGCATGGCATGTGTGTTTCTGTATCTATCGTTATTCATTAAAACTAAATACTTAAATCTGTTTCTTCTTTTGGAATAACTTTGTATAATATCTGGATAATTCTTGACATATAATGTTTCTTGCTTTGATATTTAACGAATGAAGTTATAAAATGAAATGATCAACAGAATAGTGTGAAGAAATGCAGGGAGCAAGTCAATCAATAAGCAAAACAGAATATTTAATTGTAAGAAACTAAAATAACAAAGTAAAATAATTAATTGAAAAGTATAAATTAAAAGTTTTGGAAAAGAGAGGGTAAAGAATAGAGAAAGCGAAAAGCACTTTATCTACTTGTAGCAGAGGAAAATTCTTATTTTGCAAATGATTGCCCCTGAAAGATAATTCACCTAATTCCTCTGAATTATATTGTAAAAAATTCTAAAGTTCGATTCAGTGTTGCGAGCAAACGGCTCGGGAAAGAAAAGAGATCATATCTTTAACACAAACATTTATTTGAGACACGTACACACACATGACGACACAATACAAATATTTAAGTTTAACTGCTTTTAAACTTTCAAAAGGGGAATCTAAAAAGGAATTTATAGTTCCGCGAAAGTTTGTCTGTTTTCGCCATCGAAGTCTAAAACGAAATTCACAAGTTCTCAGGTGAGGAGTTCAATTTCTATACTGGCGAGAGCGCCATCTATAGGCTGTTTCTAAATTTTCCACACAATATATTTATGAATTATGACCTTATCACCTCCCTAAAACGATTGAGATTAATCTTATCTCTCGTATCTTCAGTCAAAATCATCTTATCTCTAATATCTAATGATATCTGTTTTTGTCAATAGACTCTTGTTATTTGAAGAAATAATAAACAGTAACCACTGAAATAGCACATGACACTGGAAGTGGATTGATTCAGATGTTTATATCGGATCTCATTGACAGGAATTTCATCTCATGTTCAGATAAGATGTGATCCAAATGTCTTATATGTAGATATGATTCCTGGCCAGCATATCTATTAAGACATTTCATGCTCTCCCGTTACAGGCGAAATACTTCTTGCTTATACAATTTCGGAATCCATTCGCGTATTGCAAAAAGAGCCAGCAAGAATGCTGTCATCTAATCTTGCTCATGTACCTCCTAATGAATCTATCTATCTGCATAAAATTGATTTTTGGGCATGGCCGTGAACCCCATAAATATTCAATGTTTATTTCAGGACCTCCCACATGAGCATTTTATATTTCATAGTACGATAAATGAAACGAGTTGGCATTTTAAATAGTTTCTTGGCATCCGATTGAAACCAAAATTTCACACATAAATTATAAAAAACAAGGTCCCCTTTTCAACTTTCATTTATTTAAGTCATTTAGTTTTTATATTAATTGATTTACTTGCATATAAATAGCAAAGTTAAACAGATTTAATTCAAAATTTTACGCTTAATTATAATCCTAATAATAAGATGGAGAAACATTTTTTTTTGTTTAGCTTACTGCATTTTCGAATTATAGCGCTTACACATATGCAAATGTACAGACCGAAAATAGTAGACATTCTTTTAGATTGGTTCAAAATTTTATATAGATCTGCCTATATTTTAGATGTGTACATAGTGTGCGGAAAACATACGCAAAAGCACTAGAGGATGCAGCATAAAAATATTTCATCTTCTAGTGCTTGCGGCACGAGAGAATGCAAGCGAGGCTGGTAATTACATTTTTGCCTCAACAGTGGAAAAAGCACATGGTTGCTAGAAGTAATTATTTATAAATATACTTTGGTTAAATAATTTTTCGCTGTACCAATTCTATTACAGTAGTATAAGTCTTTGAATATAATAGTAAGTATCTCTTTGCCGATATTTCTATCTTCGGTGGGAAAAAAAGCTTGATAAATGTAAAATATTTTGGAGATACCCTCACAATCTAAAATATTTTTCAAGTTTTTCTTAAATCTTTGAGAAATTATCCTACTATCTCCCGTTCTCATAAGCTTTTCAAACAGTTTGAAGATAATGCTGATGCGGAAAGAACAAACTTACAGATAGGTGAAATACTTGAATTGATTTAAATTAAAAAAAAATATTAAAGATTGATAAGAAAGTTTTACTGATAAAAAAAATATGGATTTTTTTTGTCATTAAATAGATTTATTATTTTTTGTTTGACTTTTTTTGACCTATGATGATGCATTATCATTAATCAATATTTTACTATATTAGGATTATCATTATCTACCTTTTGATACGATACAGTTGTCTCGATTATTTAAGAAGATGTTTTGGAAGGAAAGAAATAACTACAGTAAGTTTTATAATCTTAATTATATCTAAATTCCTCATTTCGGATAAAAACGATGTGAAATTTTATTGGTAACTGAGTCGAATGATCTGAAAATTTCAATGCATTGGTTGATGACATTTGCATCAAAATCTTCGTTTGTACTTCATTAATTCATTTGGCTACTAAGCAACACTGAAAATTCTAATTAAAGACGAATTCGTAATCTTTGAGTTGGTTCCCAATTGAGAATGTAGATCTTCTAGCCAGAAATTGTTGCAAAGTTACGGTTTTCTTTTTCAGAGCTTTTTACAGCAGCCGTTTACTAGAAACATGAAAAATAACTGCTGTATCATACTTATAGTGAAGTGTTGGACTCAATTTCCTTATGGAAAATCTATCCAAAAATCTTGGAGAAAATATCCTTCTATATCCCATTCTCATAAGCTTTCCAAACAGCTTGAAGATAATGCAAATACGGAAAAAACAAACTTAATGACAGGTGGAAAGTTTTGAAGAATTTGTCTTTCATTTTTATTAGCATTCCTCACTCTGCATCCATTGACTCAAACATTCATTTGCACTTTTCTCGTAAACATTTTTCTTGAGGACTGTTACAGCGGTTTTACAAAACTATAAACGAATAATATGAAGTGACTCAAAATATAGGCTATTAGGAAAGTTAGAAATCAAGACAAGAAGTTAAAATAGGTTAGAAATACAGATATTCTATCCAGATAAAATTTAGCACACACTCAGATGATGAAAGAACAAACTTATGATTGATGAAAATTTTTCGTTTAAAAATTCGATTAGAATTAAAACAATAAACGAATCTCTTTAGATTAAGTAAGAATCAGTACAATTTTTGATTAAACTGTTAAAAAAACAATAAATAAACGAAAACGAAATAATAATTAAAAAAATCCACTATTGCAAATTTCAAGTTATCATGTGATAACATTATTACTTTTTAAATTATTTGCTTTAGTTAAGTTAAGTCGTTAACCAGTTTGTAACTTTGTGATTTATCCCAATTAAAGGTGTAACTTTTGTTGGAATCTGACAACCTTCTGCAATATTCTCTAACCCTATTTTTATTAGTAGAAATTATTTCTGAATCAACAATCTTTATAGATTAAACAAAAAATATTTTAACTTGTTTTATTTATTAAAAAAAAACGTTGCTCGAGTTAGGAAATAAACACTGTGTTTTCCAAGGAGAACAGGATACGATAGATAATTCAAAAGCTATACCATGAAAACTGATTCTTAAATAAAGCTACAACAGCAAGCGATAGATAATTCAAAAGCTATACCATGATACCATGAAAGCCGACTCCTAAATAAAACTTCAACAGCAAACGATAGATAATTTAAAAGCTCCACTGTGAAAGCCGGCTCCAAAATGTTAAAAAAAAGAGAGAGAGAAATCTCCAATTGGTTACCTTCACATTTTGAAGCTTCAACGATTGGTTGCCTTCACATTTTGAGACTGTTTAAGTCTCAAAATGAGAAGGCAACCAATTAGAGATTTCTCTGTCTCTCTTTTCACATTTTGAGACTTCAACGGTTGGTTGCCTTCAAAAACCTCAAACGAAAATAATATCATGTTCTCACATGATGATAAAATACTAAAGTATTTAAAGATAAAAATGAAGAAAAACACGACTTATCTGTCTCTCCTCTTTATATTGGTTATATATATATGTCGTTTCCGAAAATGGGATGTCAAAATAAATATTATAATGTTAATATAATAATAAACCATTTTAGTCATCGCAAACCGAAATACTGATGTAAAACTATAAATTATTCTTTTTAGAAATGTGTCTTTTTAAAATAATATTATCTTCTTTATAATTCTGAATCAATTTCATTTGTTATAATTTTAAACGAACTATATTTTTTTCTTAGTCTTTAACATGTTTTTTCAATGTTCTAGACTAAAGATGACACTTTTTTATTGAAGTCTACTAGTCCTGCCGATGGAGAGTTCCTGGTTCAAGATAAAAATATATTAGATCGATATCATATAGAGGATTCCTCAGGAAAAAGGAAGTCGCTGAAGTTCGATGTGGATATTAAAGGATCAGCTGTGTTTATCTCGAAAGGTTCTGCTGAAATGGATGGTGCTGACAACAGGGAATTGAAGCGTCCTAGGAAGGATACGATTTCGTTAATACAGTCTACTGGGATTAAAGATAACCTATCTCCAGAAGAATATTCTCCTGAAAACAAAACTGCCCTATCTGAATTTGAGAAAAATGAAGAAAACAGAGCTGATTATCAAAATATTAAGAACACTAATAATTTATTTAAAAATAAAAACACTGAAGCAGATTTACAAAATAACAAACCTCAACGCGATAGTTATGTGAATGAATCAGCTGCAGTTACTGGTAATATCCAGGAACAATCTATTGATGATGAAAACACAAATGCAGTAAATGAATCAGTAAGTACCTTTAATGTTACGGAAAACATTAACTATCCTAAGAGTTCCGAAAATTTTAATCTGGTAAATGATTTCAAACATAACACAAAAACCAATGGGAAAAACAATGATGATAAAATATTGGACCATGATAGAAACCTAAATCAGATTAATAATGCGAAACATACAAGTGGCGATTTAAGAAAAACAGAAAATAATAAAACTGATAGTTATGAAAATTTTAATCAGGTTAATGATATGAAACTTAGTGAAGAAATAATTAATAAATCAGGGGAAAATAAAACTTATGATAATTATGGCCACTTAAACCAAGCTAATGACCTGAAGCATAGCGAAAGATCTTCTGAAAAAGCTGAAGAGGATAAAATGATTGATAATTATGGAAATGTAAATCAGCTAAATGGACTGAAAGAAAGTGAAGGAGTTTTTGGAAATATAGAAGAAAAAGAAAACGATATAAACAAGAAAAATTCTAAAGATAATGATAATATAACGGAATCTGAAAATTTAGAAGAAACTTCTTCTAATACAGCAGAGAAATCTGAAATTCAAGAAGAAACTTCAAGTAGTGGAACAGAAAACTCTTCTCTCCAAAATGAAATTTCAGCTCAAAATGTAAAAGATTCGAAAAACTCTATTGATGCAAGAAATTCATCAGTTGATAAAAAGAATTCTATATTTGAATTCGAAAGAAAGCCGATGCAGAATCAGAATGGAAAAACAAAGCAGAATTCATTCAACTATCCAAACCATCAGAGCAGCTTACATCAAGTGGAGCAAATATTCAAAGGGAATTCATTTAGAAAACCTCTTAACAATACCTGTAAAAAGCCATATTACTGCATTAGAAGATCTACTGATGGTCATATTCATTCTGATGAGTCTTTGAATACACGATTTCGAAGATCAAGCACAGGTGAGTTGTAAAATAATTTATAAAGTGATTACTGAATTCTGAAGTATAGAAAAACACCAGGGGATTGAGTACGGATA
The DNA here is from genome assembly GCA_026543055.1 of Argiope trifasciata. NCBI lineage: Eukaryota > Metazoa > Arthropoda > Arachnida > Araneae > Araneidae > Argiope > Argiope trifasciata. The sequence goes on from JAPMOQ010052033.1 coordinate 163,759, forward strand.
TTAAATTCACTTGCTAACGCTGGCCAAATAAACAAGGTCTAAACTTATGTGACCCACAAAACAGCCCCAGTATTGTTTTATAGAAATTCATATACAAAATTTTATACTTTACGCTTCCTTCAAATTAAAAGTATATAAAAAATAGCTAGAATAACGAAATGATAATATTTTTTTTCTTCTCGTATAATATATATATATATATATATATATATATATATATATATATATATATACTTCGATCAACATCTTGTCCATAACAGATTTATTTTTTCCTATATAAAAATATTTGGATTCACCTATACATAGTACTTACAAACAAAAAATTAATCTCGTATGTTAATTGTTAAATGTTTTCAAACGCGTTCAGAAAACACTTGCAAATTCACCAGCTCCTATTTGAATTTTTGTCTTCAAATCTGAGCAATATGGATATCAATTGATGAAACAGGAGTAATAGTTGGTCATTGTGAAATGTTTTGAGATCGTCTTTGATAAACATGTATAAACATGATTAAAATAACTATTTGAAATAAACAAACAATTTTTTAATCTTTTTGAAAGTAAGCTCTGAAGTTTTTTGGAAAAAAATGTGCTATATACTGTTATTTGATATTATTTGAATTATGTTATAAAATTGTTGTAGATATTTCACAAGTCTGGCAGTAACTGATTCCAATATTTTAGCTTACCAGAAATTGTTATCGAAGTAAGGTAAATTATGCCCATAAATTTTATATATTTGCCAAGTTCTGATTAATGAGTAGAGATCCATTTATATTCTATTTTCTTCTTTTTTTATTGAAATAAACAAAGACGCATTCTTTTGTGGAAGTTTACTATTAAAATGTGAAGAAGGCATTTTCTTTGGTTTTTATTGAACCTGAAACCAAAGCAAGTCGATAACTTTTCATGAAATTTCAATTCAGATGTTTAATAAAATCTTAGAGCCTGTCTTGAGAATTTAAAATGATTAGTACATAAATTTCAAACGATTCCTGCTATTTCCACCTTTTAATATAATGCGTAATGTTTATTAAGATTGAAAAATGGTATTTAATATCTTTTTAAAAGTGTTGTAAGGTGCATTCACGGTGTATTTAAAGTAAGAATTTGAAATTTGTAAGAAAACAGTATAAGCAAATAGAATATCGCTCAATGTTCTGTCTTTAAAGATATTGTCTATGAAAATTTAAAATATTTAATTATCTAACCAAATACTATCTAAACTTAGTTATCTTCAGCAAAATATGATAAACGAAAATTTTGAAGAACTTTTCTGTTTTTACTCTCATCATTAAGATTACTTATATATTTATATATATCTTTAAAAAAACGATACGATATCATTTCATAGATAAACAAGAAATCTATAAGTTATTAACTAAATAGTATCAAATATTTTGGATCAAATTTCGAAGTATTTACTAATTTATTCTAGAACACTATTTACATATTATTACTGACCAAATTACAGCAATAGTGTTCATCTGAAACATGTGTAAAAGTAATAAAAGTGATAATAATTTTCTTAAGATGTATTTTACCCTTTTTTCAAATTTTAAATTTGTTCTACTAAGTTCTATTTTGTTGAATGTGTCAATATCAAAGTATTATACTTGTGAACTTTTGAAATATGAATTAATATCAAAATCCTATCTTTGCAGAGTCTACTTCTTCGGATACCAACAGCATTACACAAAAGTGGCTGAATAACAGTAAAAAAACTTTCCCAACAAAATCTGATGAAAAAGCAATCCGCCTAACAATTGAACCAGAGCAAGAAGGAGAAAAAACAACATATTCTATCATCCCTAAGTTAGTTTCATCAAATCATGGTCGATCTGTAACTGAATGCATTACGATTGAACCCAAGCAAGAAGAAACAGAGAAAAAGCTTGAAAAAAAATTGCATTCTGGTATCCCTCAGTTCATTTCTTCAAAGCAAGGTAGATCTGTTACAGAGCGCACTTCGTGTTCCATACACCAAGATCTCAACTCTCCAGCTCCTCTTTGTCATGTTGAAATTGTCTTGCTTCATCTTCCAGGATAGCATGCTTGATTTTAGGAATCATATTTAATGGCTGAACTGAAAGACTATCATCAAATATAATAATTCTTTAAGGGCATTCTTAGTTGTTTTCCCAATATCATTATGCTACACCAAAACACTTCTATTGATGATCAGAGGTAAACAGCATTTCTTTTTCCTAGGATGGGTTGTTTGCAATAGGAACTTAAAAAAAATAACAGTTGGAAATATTGCAATCCATCACCAAGCATTCGGAAGTAGATTTGTCACTCTGAAACAGAATGATTCAAAAATTGCAAACAACGCCAAGACTTGAGGAAGAAGATTTCCCGTTCTGGATCCATTAATAGTTCGGAACTTTGCAAACAATCACCATTGCAAATGGGAATAACCAGTTTAGATTCATAACAGTGAGAAGATTTCAAGCAACCCTTATTACATGTGGCAGTAGAATTTTCAGTTTGGGATTGCCATATTTTGGAATATTTTCTGCTTCTTCTATATCTTAAAGTAGAATTTTTAAAAAAAATTATAGAAATAACAATGATACATTGGTGTAATTTTACTTTATACTTGTATATGCTGAATTCACATATTCGTACCCTTTTTCTGCTGATACTTTGAAGCATCAGATGATCTATGCATTTACTTTACTAGTTTGAATAATTTTTCAATTAATTCATCGATAATATCATGGTATATTGTCCCGAATTACTCCTAAAGTTATTTGTTATTGGTTATCTCATTCTCTGGAAGAAAAAAAATTAGATGATTCCTCAATATTCCTTACTTCATCGAGCTGAAATATCTTATCCATGACGAATTCACTATGAAAACCTTGAATTAAGAACAATTTTATAGGTTAACTATAAGAAAATTATGATCTAATGCCTTGATATATCAGGAAGTTTTATTTGTAAAATAGTTCTGTCAAAAAATAAATGTCTCTTATTTAATATATTAGATTACCTAACTAATAAAGAAATAAACAATTGATATTTGTAGACATCATTTATTGTTTATATTTTGTTATTATAAATGAAAGAGAGCATTATACTATACTATACAATACAATTATTCATCAATAGCCGCTCTTTTTGCGTCTCTATTTATTTGTTCTGTTTATATATAAAAAAAAAAAAACCAAAAAAACCAAAAAAAACAAACAAAAAAAAATTTTTTTGTGACTTGAACCTTAATTGATATTAATTAATTAATTATTTACCGCTTTTTGAGCAATAATTTTAATTTCCCTATTTGGTACACAATAATGCAGTAAAAATTTACAAACGTGTCGAGTAAAATAGTATGTGTTTCAAAAAATTCAGACTAAAAAATAAGAAAAAGGCAAAAGATATTTATATTTCATAGAATTGGATTTTGGATTATACTAATAAGAAGCTAAAATTTTAAATTTTTTTACCCAATTACCAACAATAGATTACCTTGTTGCTCAGAAGCTCAAATCGTTTTCTTAGTTTTATAAAATATTTAATAGAATTACTTTTTTTTTTTCTATTATTGAATGCTAAAGTGGAAGATATTTTACTATTTAATATTTATGTAGTTTACAAGAAGAATTTTAAAAAACTAAAACTAAAATGCCTTAAAATTTAGAAGATAGACGCCTAAAGGCTTAACTACTTGGTGTCAAATTTTAAGCTCAGCCTGTTTCTGACTGGGCACGGAAACTTCAAAGCTTATTTTAAAAAATTCGATTTGTTGCCGACTGGTAGTTGCTCGTGCCACAGTGATGCAGTACAGGATGCCAAGCATTTAATATTTGAATGCACCAAGTGTTTATTCCGGAAAGACATAAACCCAGGAACTGTCTTCTAAAGGACAATATAGCTTGGTATCATCATTTATCTGCCTTTGTACACAGTAAATCCTCTTACATTTCTTTTTGTACATATATTAACAATATTTTCTCCCGTATTATTTAAACTTTATTTCAATGTACTTGCCAATACATATTTGCTTTTATACTTTTGTATCTGTATCTTGGATATTTTTTTATTATTTGGTCATACATCTTCAATTGTTTGATATCATTTACTGAATGTTTTTGTTAGTATGTGAGCAATTTTGTTTCATTTTTGTTTGTATTTGTGTATTTACTCGTTTTTCTCATTTTTCTCTGCATTTGTACCTATGTACTTATATTTGAAATTTATTCTAATATCAGTTGTAAACTGATTTACATCTGTAAGCCTTGTGGCATACTAGTTGGCAGAAAAGTTTATAAATAGATAACCAAAAAAAATCAAAAACAAACTGTACATTTGTATTTTTAATGTAACTATGATTACATCTTATTGGCCTTGTTAGAGATTTTTATGTGCATAATGAACAGAGCATTTGAAAATCTATTGATAGAACACTATTCTATGTTTATTTAATGCTATCAATTTTAATGTCTTGTTAAAGTTATAAACATAAAATTACATTCAAGCGATTTAACCGAAATGAAATATAACGAATATTCCAGGAAAACCAAGAGAGTTATTCAACAATAAAATAAAAGAGAAGGAAAAAATTACTATTGGCAACCAAAAACATATTTCAAGTTTCACTTCACCAAAAAATGTATTGTTGTAAAAATCTACTTAAAATATTTTTTTAATTAATTAAAAACTCACACAAAAATTGTATGTCTAAAAGATAAAAATATTTTTTGAGCTGTAATATGTTGGGAAATTACTAAAGTGAAATATCCACATTTTGGTTAACCTTTAATAAAATAAAATTTCAAAAAAAGTCTTCGACATTCACATTCCTAATTTCTAAAATATATAAGCATCACGTTCTAGGTCTGGCACTCCGAACACACACACACATTAGAAGTAAGAAGTCGAAATTTATGTATCATTATAAAAATATTCAGATTTCCAAAATTCTAACCCTTTATGTGATGTTAGAACGAAATAATAGATTTCTATTAAGAGTTTGACAAAATATACGTGCCAGAAATCTTACCATTTGTTCAGCCATTGATTTGGGAATGTGATAATTCGTTAAATGATGAAATCAGAAAAGTTTCAGTTATTCTGTCTATGCAACGTATCCAATATTCATTATTATATGACGAAGTTGAGCAACCCCCCCCCCCCCAATGTAAAAGAAAGTCAAGAATTCTCACCGTCACTGGTCATCATTCAGTGAGAGTCATCACTCACTGATTTAGTGTCGAATTAAAAAGGTAATCAATAACATTACTTTAAAACAATGGTTAAAAGATTTGTTTAGATTTAAAGATAAACAATGTATTCAATAATATTATTCCAGTAATGTTGTAATGACATTGTTTTGGTATAACAAAATGCATTCGCAAGAATGAAGGTTTATTTTTTCATTAAAAAGGCAAAATAATCTCTATTATGCAACTTCCACAAATCTTCTCATAGTTTACCAGTTCCCGCATTTCCTCACATTTTCCTCTCTATGTCCAAATGCAATTTTCAGCCATAATTCTGCTATGTTTAATGCTGTTTTCCCGCCTTTCCTCTGAACTGCGCCTAGAAATCAGCCTCAATGACAGATCTGGATCCGCAGTGAAAGCCAAAATTATGTGCGTACCCATAAATAAAAGTGTTCAGAGTACCAAAGAGCAACACATCTGGTGGGAAGGTTCAAAATTCGGAAATGAAGAAAGAAACAAATTACGTAAAATAATTCCTGATGAAACATTTCTTCCTGATATTCAAGTCAATTCCAGCAATCGCTATCGGTGTATTTTAATGTCGCCTAAATCGAATATTGACAAAGATCATTTAAGGAAGCGAATTCATCGAGAAATAGCAGGTATTTTTGTTTTCATTTAGATCTCTGGAAAATATTTAATCAGTGATGATAAATAGGTTTAAAAATAAACTAATGTTAAATTGGGAACATTCTTTCCCGTTTGATTTAAAAAAGATTAATGGAAGGGGAATGTGTGTGAAAAAGGCTGGACCGAAAACAGATTTTTCCATGAAAGTTAAATATTAAATCAAACAGTTTTCAATATATTTAAAACAATTTTATGAATTTTGAAAAAATCAAAGTGATTCAGATGAGACTGAATCAAGCGAATTCATTTCACCAGTAACCAGCGCTAGTTTCAAAACTTTCTCTCTTACTCCCTAATAAAGATGTTATTCCAGAAAATGCCGTAATTGACATTGGCGTACGATAATTTCGAAATATTAATATTTGGCATAAACTTAGAATTTTTGCTGAATCTATCGTGTAAACCTTGGCGATTAATCCCTCGAATACGATTAAAAGTACCAAAAAATTGAATTTAGTTTTTAAACGCTGCCTTCCCAGCCGATTGAAATAAAAACTGATATAAAATTACACTTATAGTCACAAAATCCCATGCTAAATTTGTTACATTTTTGAAATTACGTTTTGAATGATTCTAAAAGCATAGACCGACAGACGGTCAACTCAATTTTGAATTTGGTTCAGAATTTGATAAGTTCCTATTCTGTAGATGTTAAATCTAAGCACCGAAGTTCATTTGTCTCGCTCTCTTCGTTTAGTAATTATTGTGCTAACTTATATATAAAAACAAGGACAGAAAGATTTACTCTAAACGGATTATACTCAATATTTGGTAGAAAAACTGTATACCAGATTTCATTCGTCTAGTTCAAAAACGTTTTGAGTTATTTTTCACCGACAAACATACATTTTTAAAATGTGTTTTTTGAACACAGGGGAAGCTAAATTTGGAAATTCGTCAAAATCTCGAGTTCTAATCTTTTAATTATTATTTTATTTTCTCAATGGCTCGTATATGAGAAAGTGCAAATGAACACGCTCTTTTTAAAGTCATCAACTAATTTTTTATCAGACATATAGGTATATTCAACCTAGTTCTGTTTGAAAGGAAAGAGTAATATGAAGACTAACAGCATTCTAAGAATACGACAAAAAATTTATTTAGTAATTTTCTCTTATAATTCATTACCAGCGGGTGACCGAGCACCGCTCGGAAAAAACAGGTATCGAAGCTAACTCGAAGATTTAAATTTTCAATTGTTATTTATCAAAACAATACATGCCATAAGAAAATTTGTGAAACCATTGGTGAAAAGATAACCGGTTAAAGTGAACCATTGTAAACTATTCTAAACAAAGTTAGAGTTTGGAAAGGGAACTATTCTATACAAAGGTAAAGTAAAGGTAAAGATTGAAGTGTGTTGAAGTTCAATATTTTTGACAAATTTATTTAGAAAAACCAAACATATATACATACATAAGAAACATATTATAAACCTATAACAGCATAAACATAAAACTTTATTAGTTCGCCATATTGGCTATAGATGGCAGCAAGTTACCGCTTGAAAATTTAAGTAGCCATTATGGCGAACTAATAAAGTTTGAAAATATCCTATCTGTAACTCCGAACTGCTCGACCGTAGCGCTTCAAAACCGGCGCCAATCAATTCCTCGTGGCCAAAAACCCCAGACCCCCCAAGTTTACCGGAGTTTATTAATTCTGGGGCGATTTTCGACTTGGCAACCATTCCTCGTATTATAGTTTTAGATATTTTATGAACTGCGCAAAATTACTGAAAATTTGTTTAAAATAATACTGAAGTTAGAAAAAAGATTCCAATCCATTGTTCTTGATTATGATATTGGCTGGTACTCGGTGGATTGCTGCCGCCGAAAAAATAATATTAAGTGCAATCAATCAATAATTTGGCAATGTTTTATTGAAATAGGATAAATTGTGCGAAAGCATATAAAACACGAAGACAAAAATACTCATTTTTATATATTAGATTTGTGTATTCTTTTAGAATTGTAAAACTCGGTGTTCTTTCAGAATGGTCATCAAAGAAACTATTTATAAAATTTCGTGATTCGTTTAATATTCCTTCGGAATTCTCATGTTTAATTTTAGAAAATAGGATTGAAATATTTTCTTTCAAAATTGATTAAACATAGAAAATATATCATAAAATCGTTAATATAGTTGAAAAATTAATTTTTTGAAAATTAAGATAGTGCAAAATTATTTGTACCATAATATTTTTGGAACTTACTGCGAAAAATGTTAAAATTTAATTAAAATTTAAAATCTCCAGGATTGGTTTCCCCAAAATTTTCTCGCATAATCTGTAACACAGTTATTACTCCTGAAAATGAGTTCATTTGTGTTCAATGGCTATACAATATTAACCTTTAACTTGGATTTAACATTTCTTCTGAATCTATTGTGTCTCCTCGGCGATTTATTTGGAGATTAATCCTTTGTAACTAGATGCTATCGAGATCCAAATTTTTATTTTAGATAATTGTACTGTGCCTATAAGCATCTCGTAGACATAAATAATAAGCTCACTAAATTTCATCTCAATCGGATGAAAGGTTTAGGGAGGCATAACACATATAAAGACAAACTTTAATTTTTTTTTTTTATATAGAAGATTAAATACAAGGTTTCTAGCAAAGAAGGTATTTTAGAACAATTTAAAATTGATTTATTGCTATAATTTCAAACTACTTTATTCATCCCCAAAATTTTATTTACTTCTATAGCTTTATGTTGACAGTTACTTTCACCCGAATTGCTATCCTCCTTCGGCGACCATCGTTTCTCCGGGAGTATTGTTTGCAAAAAATTTCTGTTAAATCTTATATAAGTAATCACGAACTTCTGCACAAAGAATTTTTTTAAAACAAATTTTTGACATGTCATTTTCACTATTTTAGATGCCTCATATAACTATGTTAGTACTTATTGATATTTACGTACCACCCACCTCTCACGCCCGATAAATCCCCAAAAAAACCGGAAGCATTGCCAACTGAATCTTCAGCAAATGAAATCATTATACAACTACCTTGTCGAACTCTTGAAATCTTATACAAAAATGAGCATGGTGTAATCTGAAGTAACCAAGAAAATTGAGGGTTGTAAATTTCATAAGTACAATTATACTCATATCATAATCGCCTAATGTATTCTAATTTCCTTTAAAATTTGAACCAATTTTTAACGGAGAGAAAAAAACAAGCATTTCAAACCCTCATCATGAAACATTTTAGCCCTTAATAAAAAATTCTTTTCTGTATTTTAGCTGTAAAATTTAACCATATTAATAATTTGATTTCTTACTAATCACTTTTGGCTACTATATGAATCAGTTAAAAAAATCGATTCTACGTCTTTTAAACGTACGAAATACGTATAAAAGAAGTTTCAAAAAGGCGTAATATTCTACGTCTTTTATACGTAATACGAAAAAATCTACGTCTTTTATACGTAGCTTGGTTTTAACAGTTTACTTCTATATCTATACTTATAATAAAGCTCAATGTGTGTGTGTGTGTGTGTGTGTGTTGGCACTCTACAGACCAGACCATTGGACCTACAACTACCAAATTTGGTACATGTATACCTTGGAAGTCGGGAATGTGCACCTCGGAGCCCTTTTCCCGAATTTTTAATTAGAATTTGAATTAATTAAAATTTAAGCGAAATTTCGACGTTTTTCCGCTATTTCTGAAAATATTATCGCACAAACAGGATTTTTTACATCAATTTAAAGATTAAAAAATTAGCTTTCTAATGGTATCAGTGTTTTAATGTATAACTTAAGCTTCTGTTTTTAACGAATTTTTAAAGAAATATTTTAACCATGTTTTACAACAATATATTTCGGACAAAACAATAAAATTTAATCTGCACGAGCACGTCAAGGGGGAAAAATTAGGTTTTATCAGCATGTTGCCATCCTATTTATGGAAGTTCAAACTAAAAAAAAAACAACTATCATTACAAATTAAATCTAAAGAAATGCAACTTTTAGCACGTGACTGGATAAAATAAAAGAAATATAATATGTGACATTTTCTAAAATAAATAATGAACGAGCAAAGGGAAAAAATAGCTTTTATTAAACTGTTGAAATTATACTGACAGAAGTTCAAATTAAAAAATAAATTAACTATGACTGCAAATTAAATCGAAAAAAAAAATGTAACATTCACCACGTGATTGGATGAAATTAAATAAATATTAAATGTTATGTTTTCTAAAAAAGAAATACAATACAAAGGTTTCTATGATCGTTTGCAACATCTATATCATTAATTTAGTAAATCAGTGTTACGTGACTTTCGAAGTTTAAATATATCTAGCAGAGAAATTATAAAGAGAGCAAGGCACATGAGTATTTAATTGAAAATCTTAGACCCCATTACTCTTGGCGAACCACCTGGTCGCCAAAGGCGTCTAGTATCAAAATATTTTTAAATAAATTTTGGAAGACATGTAATTAGTAAAGTTTTGGAACATTTTCGTCATTTTACTATTTTGTGTTCTTCGCTTCCCTAATTTTCTATCATTTTATTTAAATTTGGCTAAACTTTAACTAATCAATAATTTTGAAGTTGAATCGAAATACGTTCAAGAAAAATATAAGGACAGAAAGAAAAATCCTTCCATTTTATATTATCGCTGAGCATGTTTTACAATTTAAAGGAATTTTCTTTAAAAATTTCTTTAAATCGAGGAAAAATCCAATATTTGCCTTTCTAAGTATATTTTGCCGAATTTATTTCGCTACGTTTAATATTTTACTAACACATATCTACTTTTCTTTACTATAAGTAGAGATATCTATCTACATGTGAGATCACAGTTATTGCAATGATTATAGCCACCTAGAAAACATCTTGTCAGTTTACTTCTTTAAAATTACTTATAATTTTCTAATTTGAATATTTTTTACTAATTGAAGCACCCAATCTGTTTAATTCTAAAATATTAAAAAGAATTTGCTAGCTTAATTTACAACTGTTGAAATTAATCACAGCTATTGCACACCATGTACAAATCAGGACCCAATTAGCATGAGAAATGTTGAAATAAGATTAAATGCTTCAAGAATCTGAGCAATACGCGGACTTTAATCAGCTTATGTAAATAAAAGTATTGATCATCGGATTTTGGTGGATGATATTGTCATTATCGTATCAATTCAGATTTCTTCGTTAGGAACAGAAATTCCATGATATTAAAATGCCAATTTAGATATGGAGGAAATTGCTTAATGAATCCGTGACTTCATGTCACTAACAAAAGTCTGTGATACTTCTAAATCTTTTAAAGGTCAGTCGCCTCAGGCGACAAGTTTATTCATCTGGATTATCATTTATATTTAATTTTAAATAAATCATTTTGATATAGTTTCATGTCCATGATTCCGCTTAATTGCCTGGAATCAACGGTGTATTATTTTAAATGTTGTGCATATACTTTACTCATCGTGTATATAAACCTTTCTAAAGGATAGAGTTCTTTAAGATTAGAAGGCTATTGACATATAAATATCCGGTTCATCTGTTTTTTTTTTTAATTTCACGATATTGTAACTTTATTCTACCTCATTTGTAAACCAAATCGAGACAGATATTTTAAACAGAATCTATGTCCTTTAACTTTCAATAATCTATACTATAATACGAGGAATGGTTGCCAAGTCGAAAATCGCCCCAGAATTAATAAACTCCGGTAAACTTGGGGTTCTGGGGTTTTTGGCCACGAGGAATCGATTGGCGCCGGCTTTGAAGCGCTACGGCCGAGCAGTTCGGAGTTACAGATAGGATATTTTCAAACTTTATTAGTTCGCCATAATGGCTAATAATTTTCAAGCGGTAACGTGCTGCCATCTATAGCCAATATGACGAACTAATAAAGTTTCCAGAAGATGATCCGGAACTCAAGGAACTGATCTCGAAATGGATGATCCCTAACCCGTGTGGTGATATGAACACAAGCGCTCCGTGCATGGTCAGCAAACATGGAAGAGACCAGTGCAGATGGGGATTTCCAATGGATCATCAAGACATGACATCGCTGGTGGACGATGAAAAGCCGAGGTTTAACCGGTTATCTTTTCACCAATGGTTTCACAAATTTTCTTATGGCATGTATTGTTTTGATAAATCACAATTGAAAATTTAAATCTTCGAGTTAGCTTCGATACCTGTTTTCTCCGAGCAGAGCTCGGTCACCCGCTGGTAGAGCAAAATCACGTGATTAAAATTTGATGAAACAACGAAAACAATTTAATTTCAAGGCAACAACGTAACATATAATTGGAAATTAGGAAAGGAAAAATAATTTTTAAGCTGCCAAAATAATAAGAAAATTGCACGACTATTAAATTCACATCATTAAAAGGCAATTTTTAAAATCTAACAATCTTTAACAATATAAAAAATTTTTTTATGCAACAATATTTTCGGCATTTATTGCGAAACATTTCCAAAATTGAGCTTCATTTTTAGTGAATTAAAATTAAAAGCACACACCTGAAGTGCACATTTCCACTCACTATAATATATATGTGCAATTGTGGTCAAATAGCCTGCCCTATGGAATGCCAATCCTCACATATACACATATAGGTCGATAGAGTTTTATCTTTATTGTAATAAGATCAGAAATAATAATCAGTTGAATAATTTAATAAAATAGAATCTATATAAATTTAAAATTTCAGATCCCAATTAAAGAGGAATACATAGAATTTTAATGGGATAGGATATTAATATGAATTTTGCTCTGTTTTATAAAAATTTGAGAGATTAGCTTTACATTTTAAGGAAGTTAATTGTGTTTTACTTCTTTTATAAAAAGGATTATTCTTGAAAAGCATTTTATATATGCTAAGTCATTTAAAGCAAATGAAGATTTTTTTCTAGAATTTCTAAAAGCACAAATCATTTCAAAAGCTTTGTAATTTTTTTATATTCATCCTAATATAGAATATTTGAGTTAACATAAAGATGCTGAATTCAGTTCTCTCTGAAAGTTCCATTTTTATCTAATTTAATGTCAAATGTTTTATTCTTGTTTGAATTTGATTGAAAACAGATAAAAATCCAGAAAAAAAAAATCGTATTCGGCTAAAATAGTTTAAACTATTCTGATTTTCCAAAAAAATATGTACCAAAATGTTTAAACTAAATAATTTGAATAATTTATAGAAAAGAAATCGCAAAAAAAAAATCGAGTTTAGAAATTCTTTAGTTAAAATAGGAGAATTTCTTTCTTTTCTTTCATGTAAAAAAATCTGAAAAGAAAAAAAAAAAAAATGTCTACATTCTTTCGTTATATACTTTGAAAAGTTTCCTGAAATCGAATTTTTAGTAGAAGGAATTTAATGCCGGAATTGTATTTCAACATATTAGATAAATTAATACACTCAAACTCTTGACATGTGTATTTATTTGAGTGACAGATTGTTACGCAGAACTTAAAACGCTAAAATCAGGTGTATTTTTTCGTACTTAAAATTTTTGCTTTTAACTTATTTTTCCTTGAATAACTGAGTATATATGTGCAAAAGTTTTTTTTTTTTTTGAAGAAAGAAAAACTATGAGATTTTAATTTTATTTATTTCCTTTTTAATTTAGCATCTGTTCCAACTGAATTTGGTAGTTGTCCCCCTGGATATCGTCTTCATCAAGATAGATGCTGTAAGTTCATTCAAATGTCACCTTACTAATTCTGCAATATTTGTTTTTAAAAATTGAAAGAATTAACAAATTAAAAAGTTTTCGACTATCAAACATTTCTAAGAATGTAAACGTAATAAACCTGCATATTTTGATTACACACATGTGCAATTAATGTTCATTCTCTTTTTTAATATGTCATATTGATATAAAGGCATCATAATACACTGAAGTGACAAAAGTCATGGGATGACTGTTAATATCGTGTCGGTTCTCCTTTTGCCCGGCGAAGTGCAACAACTCGACGTGTCATGGAGTCCACAAGTCGTTGGAAGTCCTCTGCAGGAATATTGAGCCATGCTGTCTGTATAGACGTCCATAATTGTGAAAGTGTGGATGGTGCAGGAGTTTGGGCACGAACGGACCTTTCGATGATGTCCCATAAATGCTCGATGGGATTTTTATGGATGACAATGCGCCATGTCACCGGGCCAGAACTGTTCGCGATTGGTTTGAAGAAATTTCCGGACAATTCCAGCGCATGATCTAGCCACCTAGATCGCCCGATATGAATCCCATCGTTGTGTGGGTACGTGAAGTCCATGAATGGCTGCAAGTGATCTGCAAGCAGCTGAACATAACCATTTCCAGTCAATGATAGGTTCAGTTGCACCAGAGGACCGAGTCCATGCCATGTAAAAACAGCCCACACCATTATGCAGCCACCACCAGCTTGAACAGTGCCTTGCTGACAGTTTGGGTCCATGGTTTCGTGGGGTCTGCGCCACACTCGAACTCTACCATCAGCTCGTAACAACTGAAATCGTGATTCATCTGACCACGCCACGGTTTTCCACTGGTCTAGGGACCAGTCGATATGCTCACGAGCCCAGGAGAGTCGCTGCAGGCGATGTCGTGCTGTCAGTAAAGGCACTCGAGTCGGTCTTCTGCTGTCATAGCCCAAGGAAGACAAATTTCGCCGCACAGTCCTATCGGACACGTCCCTCGTACGTCCCACATTGATTCCTGCAGTTATTTGACGAAGTGTTGGGTGTCTTTTAACATTGACCATTCTACACAGACGTCGGCGGTCTCGGTCGTTAAATGCGGGTGGTCGCCCACTGCGCTGTCCATGATGGGATGTGATGCTTGAAATTTCATACTATCGGCACACTCTTGATACTATGGAATATTGAATTCACTAACGATATCCGCAATGGAATGACCCATGCGTCTAGCTCCAACTAACATTCCACGTTCAAAGTCTGTTAATTCTCGTCGTGCCGCCATAAATCACGAAAAACCTGTTCACATGAATAACTTAAACACAAATGAAAGCTCTGGAAAACGAACTGCGCATTTATACTTTTTCGCTGCGATACTACTGCCATCTGTATATTTGCATATTGCTAACCCATGACTTTTGTCACTTCAGTGTATATTTATTTTACAATGAGTAGAAGAATGCATTACTGCAATATAAATATATTAATTGCTGTCTCTGATATCCTCTCCGATACAAAAGCATTATCATAGTTGATAAATAAGTTCGAACTACTATTTAAGACTTAGTAGCATGAATACATTTCATACTTTTCTTCATCTGGCTTGATTGCATCAGCCGTAACGTTTCTTATGTCATGCAATTTATAGAAATAATCTTTCAATTCATTCATGCCCGATAAATTAATCTAACAAATCCCTGAGCTTATCACTTTGTAGAGGCATTAGCTCTATCTATCTGTTTCACCACCCGTTTGTATGTCTGCCTACCCATTCATTCACATATCTGTCTCTATATCGTAAATTATTTTTAGAATAATATTTATTTTCCTTAATTTTGCTTTTTCCTGAAATAGGATTTGACTTTGTTTAAAACTTCCGCAAAGTATCCTAAAATTTTGATAAACATACTCCGGTTCCTTATTGATATCAAGAATTTGTTAGGAATTTTACTAAATTACTTCAATTTGTTTGTCTTTTCTTATAATACAATTCTAATTTCCTCAAAGTCATCCCTTTCGTAAATACGGAAAGTGTTTTATTTTCTACTAGCCATTTTTAGAAACCAGTTGGTTTATCAGGAATAGCGACTGTGCTTAATATATTTAATTTCTAATACACAGTGCAATGATTCCGATTCCCCTAACAAAGTATTATTAAATATCAAATTGTGAAATACATTATAGCTTTGTTCGCTTTATTAACCCTTTGCACTCGAAGACTCCGGAGCGGAGCTATTTAAAATTGGTCTTCGAACTCGAGGGCTCCGCTACGGAGACAATGCAAATAATTTTCAGTTTTTAAAGCTGAAGTTGCATTTATTTAAAAACTGAAAATTATTTGCATTGTCTCCGTAGCGGAGCCCTCGAGTTTGAAGACCAATTTTAAATGGCTCCGCTCCGAAGCCCTCGAGTGCAAAGGGTTAAAATGAGGAATTTTTGTAATGGAGTCGAGTCCTACGATATCATAATGTTTGTCTGTATAATCTACCTCAATTTCCCTATTGTACAAATATTGGTAAATCTGGGTCTGGCCTGTAGAATACCATACATCATTATTAATAGAGAGAACATTATGTTTTCGTATTCAAAACCTCTGACAACTGAATTCAAATATTTGTTTAGCATAATACTTTTTTTTTAAATATATTGCCAGACAATATCAAGGTTATCCAATTACTAAAGTTTTTTTTTTTACTTCATCAGTTAAAGTTTAATTTTTACAAAATATGCAATATATTTTTGGACAGAGAAGAACACTGTTTATAAATGAAGACATTAAAATTTTATAACCGAATTTTAAAAACTAACAAAAACTGGGATGTTTGAAAGCATAAAGTGAAATTTTAGATTTTCCACTACTTTATCTTCCTTATTTAAATTTATATAACATTCAACAGAATGTGCTAGATAATAGCCATACTGAAGTGACATGTTTTAAATTCTACAAACACTAATCTCTATACACGTTAATCGATACTCAAAGATAATTACAACCCTTTACTACAGTACGATAACGTTCCCCTAGGACTTCATCACTATCAAACTAAATTTTGACCCTACTCCTTTTGGACATTCTTTAGATATGTTCCGTTAAAGTTTCTTTGCTATGTCTAAACTCACTACCAATCTTATCTTTCTACAAAATCACGTGTCCCTGTAGCTTCTGCCAGTATCTTGTTGGTAGGATGAGTGATGAGAGCGTACACCCCCTATGCTTGGATATACTTTGCATACAGTTTAGTGAACGCTGCTTCGGGGGCCTCATTAAATGCCTCGGTTTCGCCTGTAGATCCATGTCCACCGGGGACGTTCACGAGCGGTCAGGAGACGAATTGCAATCTGTGCCCTGTCAATTTCTACAACAGCAAGGAAGCCGCAGACTCTTGCTCCCCATGTCCTGATGCAAGGAAGACTTTGGCCGAAGGGGCGGACTCGGAAGATTTGTGCGTATGTGAGTGATTTCAGAGCTTAATCTCATCTAATTAAAAGTGCATATGTGTATGATCTGAATGTGTATGCATAGATTAAGGTGTGTGCAGGCATTCTACAACATGGATCGTTGTACTTAAAATTGCCAATTTTAGCCCAAACGAACTACGAAAGATGGAAATATGTATCAAAGAACAATATATTTTATTTTAATAAATAAAAACTTGTATATTTTGCTGCAATAACTTTTAAAATGTTTATATATATATATATATATTTATTTATAAAAAAATCAAACGAATTCTTTCTTCAATCGGAATTTCAAGCACATTATCGTTCTCTGTTTAAAAAAATTATTCAAAATTAAAAATAGATTATCTTTAATGCTTCTTTGCTTTGCCTAAAACTAATCAGATACAAGTGAAGCAAGGTTTACATCAAATATATCGACGTTACACAGCGCTATCTGTAATAGCCTCAATCGCATCTTGTATATTTTGGAAAACGAAAATGTACATTCCCGGAAGAGAATTTTAGAAAAATTTGTTTAATTAACAATTAAGTGAAATTTTAGAGTTTTTCTATGACTGTAACATTGCAACTCCTGAAAATAATATTGCACAAAATTATTTTCATAAAAAAAAAAAACTACCTTTTTAATTATAGTAATTTAGTTGTTATGTAGATTTTTTTAAAGTGGAAATTTTTTTAATGATGAATGACAATTGATAAAGTTGTTAATGATAAATTAATGATAAAATGTTTTTAAAATTTCATCACATATTTATTCGTGATTTTTTCCATTATTGAATGCTAGGAAAGATTGCACGCGCAGTTTGTAGGAAGAATTCAAAAGTATGATTATATTCTCTTAAAAGGCGGCGAGCTATTTCAAACAAATTGCAAAAAATTTTCAATTTTTGATAATAATATAATGTAATTCAATTCCATTAAATGAGAAAGATTTATGTACATAATACACTGAGTTTTAAAGATATTAAAACAACAAGTATATATTTTTTATATGATAATATCTAACACAATGCAATGCTTGAAAATATTTTGATGAAGGAAAACATGAGCATTAAGTTATGCATAAAAATTTAATTGTAATTAAATGATATCAAAATGATTGTTAAAGGCGCTAAGCAAAAACTAATTGATCAGCAGAAAGGTTTCTCGAAACTTTCTCGTGTATTCTTCAGGAAGGATAAAGGACTTATTCCTCTCCCATCGAATAAAATTGTGAACCTTGAATGAGGTCGCGAATACTTTGCATTTCATTGTTACGAAATATAAATCTTTGATGTAAATCTAGCATTTTTGCTTAATATACTGTTTTCTAATTGGAACGCGTTTTTTTTCTAACCGATTTGATTAGAAATTACAATAGCAGCCACAAAATCACATAATACATTTCATTGATTTAAATCATTGTTTTTATGAGTTATAACTTTTAGATTCATGAAAAAGTACAATTCAATAATTGTTCAACCATCAGATAGATTTGATTCAAAATTTGATTAGAATCCACATTTTAAATGTTAAATAAGTTAATCAAATTTCATCTGTCTTGTTTTTTATGTTTTGTTGCTAATGGATTTCATTTGTACTCGAACAGCCAGACAAATAGATTTTTTCGATGGATTTCATTCAAATTTTAAAAGAAATCTTCAAATAGAGTCAAAAGTCTATAAACCAAATTTCATCTGTCTTCGCAGCTTTTATTTACTTGTATTTTCAAATATAGACAGGTAAAATACCAAAAGCGGGTTTTTTGAATTCAAGAAGGTCTGAAAAGTAGAGATATCGTTAAAATCTCTAGTCCAAATTTGTTAACAACAATTGTACTATATATTTCGTATACGTTAAAAAATTATAAAAAATCTCTTACTTTAAGATTTAAGATTTAAATAGAAACTTTTATTTACCCCTAATTTTATAATATTAAACATTTGCAGATTTGGACTCTTCTGGTCGACCTATTTCTACACTATCTACCAAGCTGTTAGTTATCGCAATATGTGCAGCTATTTTTATTGTTGTTGCATGGTAAGAGTTTAAGTATTTTAACTGTATCTTATTAAATATTCAATCTAAAATCTAAAATTTTCTACTATCGAATCAATGGTATGCAATAATATTTCTATTAGACATCTGCAGAATAGCTGTCTTACAGAGAGATTTATTTTATTTTTTAGGAAAAACGTTGAAATTATTTTATTCTTATAATATGATATATAAAAATACTCTAATTGGAACAAAAGATACCAAAAATAATAATTTTTATCAGTATCATACATGCATATTTAATTACATTTAAAATAAATATATTGAAAAATTAGGAAAAATAGACGAGTTGCTATATCTAATTAATATGGTGATAAAAGTGTAGAATAGTGTGCCTCTTGTTGCGCCAAGGATGCCAAGTCGCCAACCAAGACGGCGGACAAAATAAACAAACTGTTCCGCGGAACAGTTACGGTTGCCATTTCCCGCCTTTTTATTTAGAATGTCTATAATTATTTGTTTAATACTGCCCGGTGCCTTCTACAGATGCCGAAGGCATCTGTAGAAGGCACCGGGCAGTACATTTTAACTTTAAAAAAACATCCTAGGGCTTCGCTTTTTACGGAGCGGGAATGCAGTAGCTTCGCTAGCAAATTGAACAGATGGACGGTGTGGATTAAGGAATAGCGCATAATAATATTACCTGAAAGAATAAATTTTGTTATAGGAAAGAATATTATACAGAATTTTTAATATTTAATGTACTTACTTGCTTTATTTAATCTTTTCATAAACACTTAACACTTCATAACACTCAAAGCATTCTTCCCAAGCCTCATCAACTCATTAAAAAAATATTCCAATCACCCTTCATCCATTCAGCAGGTTCGAAATAGTGTCTAACATCCCAACTACCAAATATCCACTCCTGTGCGATTGCAGACATAATAATATTTCGAGGGAACCAAACGTTGGAGCACCAAAAAAATTAGAGAACTGCGAATAATTCCATGGCAGGCTTCTTTTAATACGAAAATGCAGACGATTTGCGAATTCACATAGTGGTAATTAAAAGTGTGAAAACGAGATTATTTTTTGTAAATATTAACACAAAAAAATGAAATGAATGTTGTTTTAATTAATATTAATTTTATTCTAAACTTTCTTTGTATAATAAATTTTAAATTAAAAGAATAATCAAAATTTAAATCATCTTAAATCGACATTTTAAATATTAAATTTATTATAAAACAGTTGTAGTTCCTGAACAACTCAACTATTGTAAAAACTAGTAAACAAAACAGAATTAGGGTTACTGTAAGAAAGTTCCGTTGGGTTGCCATATTGGCGATAAACTCGGGGGCACACCGTGCTACACTTTAACCAATATGGTTAATGTAATATGTTATGGTGCTATTTGAAAAATGTAACTGCCGATCTAATTATGTATACATATGTACGCTCATAAATCGAGTCTTGTGAAATGCCATGCAATGCATTAAGTGATGTCTCATTCATATAAATAATGTAGCTATACATGCGGTTTGAGATATATAAAAAAAAGTGAAACAAAATATTCATAGGTATAATGCTAAAAAACTAATTGAATACATCGATGAACATGTTATATACAATTGCACCAACTGCGACTAATCAACGAATTTCTAAAACACACTGTGCAAACTTTGTAATTTCCAAACACAATATGCTACACTGCACATTTATTAAAATTTACCTCTTATAATGAGCCTCTTGTAAGAAGAAATTATTTTTAATGTTTTAAAAAACGACAATTTTGAATATTAAGACATTTTAATCGATTAAAGTGATATTTGTCTTTCCTAGTTATCTTTCTCGGAAAAGAAGGATTTGATTTTGCCTGGAGCACGAAAAAATTGTAAAATTGTTCTAACAATCAAAAAATTCTACAAATGTTGCATGGATGCTGAATATTAAATAGAAATATTGCCTTATCAATTTTAGACTGTTGAGTTCTGAGTTTAATGTTCTTACGTTATCATGAGTTTATCTTGACAAAAAAGTCAAAATATTAATTTATGTATTACAGCAATTATACCCTGAAAGCTTTTGAAAGACCAGATGACTCAGAAGTTAAAATGGGTTCTGAAATTAAGCGTTATAAAAGATTTAATTTTTAAAATGCGAATGATTGGAAAATAATAAATTCAGTATGAAATAATGCAAATAATTTAAATTTGTTACATGCATTTATATATCATTAGTATGAAAGAAGAATAAAAGCATTAGTTGAAATAGCATCAATTTAGACAGAAATCGTAGCTTCTACCCTTCTTCTGAGATTTTAGTTGTTTATTTTGGGAGAAATCTTTTATTCATACGAAACAATAAAATAATAATCATTCTTATTTAATTGTAACTCTTTTCATCCTAAATTATATTTCAAAACTATTATACACTAGCCGCCTTTGGCGACCAGCTGGTTCGCCATGAGTAATGCGTTCTAAAATTTCCAATTAAATCATATAATTTTTAGACAAAATTTAAGAAATAGTTTAAGTTAAAAGATTCAGTTATTAGTTGTTAAAGAGTCGGTAACTTTATTCGGAAAAACTTTTTGAGTTTAATGCTCTAATAATTTATCGATTATGCTTCCAAAATATTAAAGATGTTTTTTTCGGTGATATTGCCAAAATGTTAAATATGTTTTTTAAAGAAAGCGAAAAAAGGAAAAAATTATTGAATTAATGATACAGAAATTGCAAACGATTATAGAAATATGCCATTAAGTCGGGATTTCAATGTCTAAATTCAATCAGGTTTACCGTAAATAAAGATAATTTATGGAATTAATGATATAAATATTGCAAACGATTTCTTAGAATCCTTTGCCTTGCATTTATTTTTTTAGAAGATATCACATTTTATATTTATGTTATTTTATCCAGTCACGTGCTGAAAGTTGGATTTCTGTAGATTTGATTTGCGATGATAGTTGTTGTTTTTTTTATTTGAATTTCCGGCATTGTTCTATTTTATTTTATCCAGTCACGTGCTAAAAAAACGGTTAAAATATTTCTTTAAAAATTCGTTAAAAATAGAAGCTTGGGTTATACATTAAAACACTGATACCATTAGAAAGCTAATTTTTTTATCTTTAAATTGATGTTAAATTCATGTTTGTCCGATAATAATTTCGGAAGTTATAGCGGAAAAACGTCGAAATTTCGCTTAAATTTTAATTAATTCAAATTCTAATTAAAAATTCGAAAAACGGGCTCCGAGGTGCACATTCCCGACCTCCAAGGTATACATGTACCAAATTTGGTAGCTGTAGGTCCAACGGTTTGGTCTGTAGAGCGCCAACACACACACACACACACGCACACACACACATTGAGCTTTATTATAAGTATAGATTATCGAGAACAATGAGAAGAAATATCAGTAACACATATGTTACTTATAGTTGAAGGACCTGCAAATAAATAAAACCTTTTATCAATATCGATGCGCACAAGTTACACTTTTGCAAAATTTCACACCAAATGATAGTGAACATTTTTACCAATTCCCTTTTTTTATTGTTCGATGTTTATTTCTTTCTCGCTTTAGGATTCTAATTGGTCTATATCTGTACTGGTGGTACAAAGGAAAATACTCAAAGAAAGCTGAAGTAAGTTAGTTATTAATCAATGAGTGCATAATAATTAAAGAGCCAATATAGATACTAAATTATTTGCAATAAATCACATGAATTAAAACTCCAACTATTTTAAAACAACATTTTTAGAAAATAGACATAAAAAAATAAGGCAATTATTAAAGTATCCAACATTGTCGATTAAGCTTAAACAATTGACTTTCGTACACTCTGAAAGTTTAATTAAACAATAATGCTTTGCTGTCAAAACGGGGAATCTGAACATAGGTAATCATATTGTTATTTCTTTCGGTAATAATTTTATGCTTGAGTTACTACTAAATACTATTATTCAGTCAATATTAATTTAATTCTTATTACTCATAATAATTCAATAACTTTTTTTTTATTTTTGAAATAAAAAAAGTAAGAAGATTCACCTAAAACAACGAAACATACCGTTGCAAAATATATTTTAAGTACGTTGAAAGATTTATTGAAATTAAAGGAAAAATTCTGCGGTAACAAAATATTTTTAAGGAAACTTGTTATTTCCTGAATTTAAAAACAAAGAAAAAAAAATAATTCAGCAATTTTATATTCTAAAGTCATTGAGAAAAAACATTAAATTTTTGACTGAAAGCCTTATAAAAATTTCAAAAAGTTTTTCATGGTATCAAAGAAATAATTACGGCTCAGATTTGTTCACTATAGATCCAACGGTTTGCCCTTCAGGAGTTTTAAACCACTTTTTGACCACACATGTCATTTTATTAATACTTTCATATTAATATTCTAATATTGAAAAAAAGATGCTGTGTTTCGTTCTTTTTAGAATACTATACTGTTATGGCTGTAAATCTGATAATATGGACTTAATATTTAATTGCTTCAAATTAATTCACTGATATATATAACATTTCTTTTTATAGTAAATCGGTGATATTATATTTCTTCATATAACTTTTATTTTCGTTTGCAGTTAATTTTTAAAATAAATACCATACTTCATCAGATGTTGGTGCATATCCATTTTACAGCAAGTGTACATGATTTCAACAATTCCAAGTTGCTTCGTTTTAATCTATTTTCGCAACATAAAAATACAGTTTAACACACTTCGCATAACCACAAAGCATTCTCGAAAATGTTTTACACTGAAAAAAAAATTCTAGATATATTTCATTGCTGATCGAAATAATATGCTTTGAAAATTGTACTTTCATTCTCATAATTACCTCTAAGGATTTACATGTATTAAATTCTGTATTAATGCGCTTTACCCTTGAGTTGCCATCTTTCAAAGTAAATTAACTTAATTATGCACCATTTGCAGTTTTAATCATTTCATCTGACAAGTGGAATTGGCGATAATGAAGAGCCATGATGCCGAATTTTACAATGGGAATGTGAAAATCTAATTAGTGGTTAGCTTCTTAAATCATGTTGAAGTTAAAGAATCGAATCGATTTTAAGGCAGGCATTCGATTTTCAGGCATCGAATCGATTTTAAGAGCATAAATTTCTGGTGAAATGATTCAATGTGCAATAATATATTCTTGAACGGATATTTGATGTATTCTTCAATATTTTCAATAACGTAATGAAGTAAAAAATCTGAACCAGAGATGTTCCCCTTGAGAAAAGTGCTAAAAAATCCGCATTTCTAATACAAAACATTTTAATATAAAAACTTTTAGGATTTAATGCTTCTGAATTCACATTATTTTTAAAAATTTGTATTTTTAATTATTAGAACAATGACATAGCACAAAAGAAATGCATTTATTATAATCCCAAAGTAGGAAAGTATAAATGCAATAAATAAAACAATGAGCAGCATTGTAAAATTTGAGGTGAGCAGTTTATTAAAATTAGAGAAGCATTGTTAGAAAGTAACCAGGGAATGTTAATTTAACTAAGCATTAAAACCGAAAGCAAAGAAAATAATTGAAAAGCTAATTTTTTGAATTTTTAAATAGTATAAAAATAATTTATGTAATAATATTCTCTGAAGTTATTGAGGGTACATGTTAATATTTTTAGCGATTAAGTTTTACTAAAAAGCAAGCTTCTGCATGCTCTGTTTGAAGTATTTTAAATATTCTGAAATTGCCTTTTTTCCATATTATTGGAATAAATCACAAATTTTGTCTGAAAGCCTCCTTTGCAAGTTCTGTAGATATACATTGTGGATGTTTCATAATGTAGTTAAATATACTGTCGTTTGTATGTTATGTGTGTAACCAAGTGAAATCATAATGAATAACTATTACGTAATCCTATTATTGTTTATCGGGATTATAACCATTTATAATCGGCGAAATAACTCTAAATTATTTGTATGTTTGATAATTTACTACTGAAAGAAAGAATCAACTACAAAGTTAAATATTAAATTAAAATGAATTTGCTCCATGAAAAATATATGCATGTTTTTAGAGATTTACTTACACATTATGTATTTTAACCAAGCTATTCCGATGCTAAAACACGAGACAGTGAATTAATACCCGAGGTTTCTTTCCTGAATCTGTAGTTTTTAGCAGATTTAGTAATAGAATGACTGCGTGCAATTCTGTTGTTGATATTTCTCTGATATACAATTCTGATAATGCAACGTAAAATCATTTTGTTTTCAAAAAGTGTACATTAACTGAAATTAATTGAAATTTTTAATTGTATTTGATTTTACAGAAATTTGTAATAATAATCATAATCTGCTGTTTCTAATTCTCCCAACAAAGCAATTTTAAGCTTCAAATCTTGATAGACCTTAAAATTCCATTATTTCAATAGTTTTCAACTGTTTTGCTTCTGTATAAATGAACCTTCTCAATGAAGTTGTCCTTTGATATCATAGTGTCTTTAAAGATATAGTAACTGTTTGGATAATCTCTTCTAATTGTACTTTGTCTTTCGTGGTATTGTAATTATAAGAGAGTTAGCTCTGATCGTCATAGGTTGCAAAGTGATTAATTGAAAATTGTTGCAATAGCTTGGAGGACAGAATGAACATATCCGGAAACGGTGCAACTATTTCCAAAGTGAAGTGGAAGAAATTCTGTTCCACAACCTTAATGAATCTACCCAGTACAACAACCCATACTGGAAGCTTCTTTTCCCTATATTTAATTCACACCCAACAATGATTTCACTGAATTATAACTTCTCTTTCTTATTCTCCCTGTAAACACTGCATAAAATGAGCAAACTTTCTGCATTATTAAAAATTACACGTGATATTTTTCAAAATTTAAAGAACAATTTTTAATATAATTAAATGATGGAAGATTAGCGGGAAACCCACAAAAATCTTGCTTAAACTTTAATTAATTGATATTTTAAAAAAACTCTTGTCACTTTATCAATCAGGTTCTCGTTATTACCTTTTAGATTATATTTATAACAAATTTAAAACTTCTAAGTCAAACAGTTAGGATTGTGCAGCATGCACCTAGGCATTTAACATTATTTTATACGTCAAATATCTGATACCAAGGCAAGAGTTGCCAAATTTGCCAAGTATAAACTTTTTATGCGAAAATATGTATCACGCGGGAGTTTTTTGAAATTTTAACCAAACGAAATCTCTGTAGTCAGAAATCAAGCGAAATTTAGTGTTTTACTGCGAAAAATAGTGAAAATAGTATTGCACAAAACTGCTTTTGTATCATCTTATTAACATAACAAAATTGGGTTTCCAATTATATTAATTTTCGCTGTAATTTTTCTACATTTTATATAAAAATTTACAGAAGACTTATTTTGCAACAACATATTCCATAGCACTGATGTGAAACACAAATTACTTTCATTATTGGTATTAATATTTCAACCTAGATTTTTATCTTCTGTGGGTGATAAAAATGCGACTTATATTTCTATAGTAGTTTCTAAATAAATTCTCCCTTTATTTTTATTTTTTGTAATTTTGTTATATTTTCATAGTTTTGCTTCAGAATCAAACAATAGTAAAAATGTTTTAAAGTGCACCCTTTTTAAATACTGCAGCTCTTTACCGTGATATAATAGATTGTATAAAAATATAAGAAAAGGTACAGCACGATGAAAAACACAGATGAATGGTGTAACATAAGTCTATTAATATTTGAAGTTTAAATATTTTTTCAAGAAAAGCAATAAGATCTGTTACATGAAGTATCTAATTGAAATTTATAGCATTCATTAATCCTCTGTTCACTAAAGGCGACTGGCACTAACACAATTCTAAAACAATATGAATACAATGACGTTAAGACGGTTAGATTCTAAAACAATATGAATGCAATGA
>JAPMOQ010052033.1:198626-256936 GCA_026543055.1 Argiope trifasciata
AAAAAAAACGTATGTAAGTAAGGCAAAATAAAAATTTATAAACCATACAATAATCAACTAAATAATTTTAAATAAGGCAAGAATAAATTCGTAAAAAAGAATCACTAATAATATTTGATTATTTCTTTTGCTAATTATTCTAGCAAAATTCATTCACACAGTAAGTCAGTTAAGTTGAATCTATATTTCAACAAAATGATTAGTTTTTCGTGAAGAAAGCTCACTTGATTGCGCGCTAAAATTCTGAAATTTTGAACACTTGTGTATTCTCGATAGCAATACACAATTTTAATATTTTCAGAACATAGCTAGTAGTTTATTAACAAATTTAATTAAATTTTGATTCCCTACAGCTAGCGCCATTCCGTAGCGGCTATTATTAATTAACTAATTTTTAAAATGTAGCTATTGTTAATAAATTTTTAATTTAATTAAATTAAAAAGAAGTAAATTATTTTGCAATTCAAAAAAATATACATCCTATAAACTGTTGATAAAGAAATTGGTGATTGTTTCTTCATTCATATACCTTAAAAATGAAATTTTGAAATTCATATACCTTAAAAATGAATTTTCGTAATTCTAAAACATATTTCCAAAATAAATCGCATTCTTGCTTAAATTTCATTGCGGATTTGTTTCTTTATATTTTAAGGGACACATTTTCTTAATGTACTAATAAATTTTTATTCATTTTTTTTTTGATAGATGAAAAGAAGACAGAAAATAATAAATCTTCTGAAAAAGTTGATTCTGAAGCTAAAGCTGTCACATCTGAAGGTCTACCTCATAAAAGCGTTTCGAAAGCAATTTCTGGTGACTCAGATGTCGACACAGAATTCTCTGCTGATACAGATACCAATAATTAGATGGATATTTTTTAAAATTTATTCCAATCGAAAAAGCTTTTTGAATCTTTCTGCAATAACAGATAAAAATAAAACTAGATACTGTAAAATATATGTTTATAATTAATATATTAATAAAGTTTTACAACTTTCAACAATCAAAGAAGGATCATACTTAAAAGTGTTATATTCTGTCTTTGTTTTTGTTTTTAATACTTATCTGATGCACCACTTTAAAAATATAAGTTATCATTTTAAGTTTTTCAAAATAAACTTTTCAATTCACATTACAAAAGCTTTAGACAACACTAATAAAATTAGTTTAAACATTTTTTGTAGAAAAAATGTAATATTTTTAACAAATAAATGTAACATTAATAACAGATATATTTTTCAGAATTGAGTTATAACAGATATATTTTTCAGAACTGAATTATAAGATGTATTCTTCAGAATTGAATTATAACAGATATATTTTCATAACTGTATTATAACAGATATATTTTTCAGAATTGAATTATAACAGATATATTTAAAAGTGCAATAATGAAATTTTAAAAATTCCTGCATTCTTTAGAAATCTATACTAATATTATAAATGTAAATGTTTGGATAGATGTTTGTTACTTAATCACGCCAGAACGGTTGAATGGAATTGTATGAAATTTAGCACAAAGGTCGATTATAGTCAGGAATAGAGCATAGACTACTTTTTACTGACTACTGAGACATAGACTATTGAGTGGTTAGTTTCTTTTTAAATTAAAAACTAACTTTTGCGCCAAAAGACTGAAGCCTTATCTCACCAAACATGAGTAAGGATCCAGTTTTTCTGCCAAACAGAACCAGGTTAGGCTTAGCATGATTTTGACCTATTATTTCAGGCGATTCTATTTATTTTTTTAGTGTTTGATATGTTTAAAATCAAATGTTGTTAATTAAACGATCTTTTGGATTCATTCTGAAGTACTTTTAAATTTAAATAAAATAAAATAAAGGAATTAAAATTTCTAATCTGTATTGCGTAACTCCAACTGGAGTAGGAAAAGTCATTTGCATTACGCCAACTGGCGTTGAAAGTTCATGAGTGATTGTTGACAACTGTGTTTTCATTTAAATTAAAAATTTAAAAATTATGTGTATTATACTGTTCTAGCAATCTCAATCTCGATAGATAAAAAATAGACATGACATGATTTTAAAGAAACACGGACTTGATTTGCTGTTTTGATTTACTTCAGGGATACAATGTAAATAAATTGTTTTTAGGTTAATTGTGTGTTTTTGTTCTTAAATTGTATTTATGTTTGTTATATATTTTTTGTACATGCTTATACTTTTAAAAGTATCGTTTTTAGGTTAGTTTTAACTTCTTTAGTTTGTCGGGATTTGATAGTTTTTCGAAATGCCCAGAAAACGCAAATCTAATCTTTCGAGGAGAAGTAATAAAGCTCTGGCTATGAAAGTAGCTAGAAGATCTGTTTGCAATTTTAGTGAGCAGTTGCGGACTATCAAACCCCCTCCAGCTGTGGGATAAATACAAGGGCACTTTATCAGAAGATATGACACTCACAATGACCTAATCATTAACCGACCAAACACAACAACCGGGGAATCCTTTTATACCAGTGCAAGTTAATAGTACGGGACAAGAGAATATATAGACGTTAAACCACAGCCTGTAGGACATCCGAGGCAACCAGACATTAATGGGCGGAGTTGTCGTCACGCAGATGATTTTAGACAGCCACTGCCGACTGCTGATTAGCCCATCAGCTCTCAAACATGTACATCAAAACTTCCCCGTGAAAGAAGTCGCTGGTGAAAGCTAGAAATTCATATATTACAATCGTCAATTCTTTCAGAGCATAATTCATTCATATACATCAGAGGTGTCCAAACTTTTCGCGGCACGGGCTGGATCGAAATTAGATCCATGTTATACGGGCCACATGTATATACAAATTGAAAAATATCATTATGAGTAAAGTAGCATTAAATACTATTAATTAATACTATTTTATTGTAACTTGAAAATACAAAATACTAAACAAACAAAGTATAATTATATAATTATTTTATATAAATTGAAATATTTTCATGCAACTTCTAATGTGAATAATGAAACTGTTTTTTGTTTTTTTGTTTTTGTTGTTGAAGAATGTCTTTATAGTTGGGATCAAAATTTGTTACACCAATCATAAGCAATGACTGTAAATGATCATCAGATAAATTTGCTCTATATTTTGATTTGAGATACTTCATTCGAGAAAAGTTTGTTCGCACACGTAAGTAGTCCCAAACATTGAAATGAATTTACGAGCAAATTTCTTCAAATTTGGAAACTCTTTTGCATCCAAATATTTATAAAAATCTATTAATTCCTTGTATTTGTCCTTGATTTGTTCTTTTGCTTGAAGATCAATAATTTTTATTTGAAGCTGGTTTGAAATTTCAGCAACGTTGCAACCAAATGGATTTTGGAACAGAAGAATTTCTTTTGAATTCATGTCCAAATCAGAAAATCGCTTTTGAAAATTTTCTTTTAAATCGGCGATGATCTTTACTGCAAATGCAATTGGAAATTGTTCTTCAGTTTTTTTATTAAATTCGTCGCAGCACGAAAAATGCGTAAAATTACATTCAGTCACTTGACTTTCGAATAATTGTAGTTTTGTTCGAAATGCTTTGATTTGAGAGTATAAATCACAAATTAAATTGTTTTTCCCTTGGAACTTTAAGTTTAAGGTATTTACGTGTGTCACAACATATGCAAAAAAGCCAACTTCCAGAGCCATGCAGCATCCGATAAAAGTGATTCAGGATGTTTTTTCTCTACAAGAAATAAATCAATTTCACTTCTAAGCTTAAAAAACTGCAATAGCACTTTCCCACAACCAAGCCATCGAACTTCAGTGTAATACGACAAGTCAACGTACTCGGATTCAATTTGCTTAAGAAAAGATTTAAATTGCCGATGATTAAGTGCGTGTGATCGAATAAAATTTACTACAGAAACAACTGGCTTCAAAACTCAGCTTATTTACAACAAAACAATAAGACTCTGCTTATCGTCAAAATTCACATGCGTATAAAATTTCTTTTATGTTTGAGTTACCGAAATATATTTTTTTATTTAGTCTTATAACTTAACAGCGCGATAGACATTTGTGTTTGGTCAAGTACAACAACTCCGTTTTGTTGGCCACGTAGTTTTTCGATATACCTTTATGAAAATGAAAAGGTTTGGGCGAAAACATCATTATGTTTTAAAACCCTCCACGGGCCGGATAAAATCACTTGGCGGGCCAGGTTTGGCACGCGGGCCGTAGTTTGGACACCTCTGATATACATTCATATTCATAATTCATATATATATTATGATCGTCAATCCTTTCAGAACATAATTTACTCATTTATTCTGATCGTCAATTCTTTCAGAACATAATTAAAAGGTATTCGTGAATCTGCCAAGAAATTTTACTTAAATTTGCTTCCTCTAAATAATCCAAAAAAATAAATCATTCCATTTGCTTCCTATAATCATTAAATATCCAGTAAAATATACAGAAATAGGGCAAGATTTTTTTAAAAAAAGATAGCAGTTGATCATGACCAATCAGTGTTTCAATGATCAATCTCATCAGTGATTTATTATTTGATTCTAAGACCAGAGTAAATAAATTGAAAATTTTTAAAAATGCCTTATTTTGATTCATTGGAAGTTTCCGAAACAATTACATTGCATAATAATAATGGAATAAACTGAATTTGTATTTTCATAACAAACATTCAACGGTGAAAATTAATAGGAAAAAGAACAAAAAATTTGTTTTGATAAGTTCCATTTTGCTTTGGAATCTTTCTAAATTTAGTTTTAGCAAAAGAATGATAAATACCTTTACTTTTCCGATCACTGACCGCAATTATGGATGATAAATTCCATTTCACTGTTGTTTTGAATAGTAAATTTCAGAACGCGAGTTTCGTCTGACGTGAGTCAGCAAATGATCTTCGAACAATCGATTGTAAATCTCGGAGAATCATTTATTAGTCTGTCGTGATTCAAGCTGTAAAAGTTACAGCATAATGATCGAGATTTCAAATTTAAGTGTAAATGGTGTAGTTTCATTTTTTTTTATTTCTCTTTGTAAATACAGGAAATGGAACGATAATATTTTTTTTTTCAAATAACAAGCATAATTCTCTAAGTTTGCGTTTTTAAGATGCATTTAAAAATCGATTCCGATTCTTTTAAAAGGAAACGAATAGGAGTTCTTAAATCATATTATTTAAAATCGTTTGCATTTTCTTTTCCAGCAAGAATTTTTTTTTTCTTATTGCAAACGATTTTAAATTTAAAAAATGTTTATTGCATCTACTATTAACAATCATTACTTTAAAAAATTCACTTATTTATTTAATTTTTGAATTAATGAAGAGAACAAAATGCGTTGTTTAGATTCTTTTTACGAAAAGTTTCGAATTCTATCATCAATTCTCGCCCGAATTTCAAATGTGCAATCAAAACATGGCTGTAAAATTTGTTTCTTTTTAAATATAAGTCCAAAAGTTTTCATTTCTTTTACAATTTCGCATTCTAGAAATTATTTAACAAAATTACTGTGCTAATTCAATTGTGTTAAAATTCTAAATGAGAAAAAAACATGAAATAAATTTTCACCTCAGCCATAACTTATTTGAAAAATTGTGGTAAATTCACTTTTAAGGTTTTGATAATTATCTATTTTCAAGAATCCGCTTCAAGAATTCATTAACGCAATTAACGTGGCATAATTAATGAGATTACTTCTTGAATAGATAAAGCATAATTTGTTTTAGTTTCAGAATTTCGGTAACTTTTAAAAGTAATTATTAATGAGTTAATATCAGAAAGTATGGAATTATAGTTTAGAAAAATGTAATTAGGTTTCTGTGAAATAATTGAACTTTCTTTTTTACAAATCCCTTTGGCATAATCAATTTTGGCTGTCTGCCAGAAATAGAATCTAAGCATTGGAATAATCTTGCTAATTACTTTTTTTGGTAAGAATTGTTTTTTCCTGCTCAATACTTTAAAAAATAACCAAATTAAATTATCAGCTTTTCATGTAAGAAGTTAAATTATAATTATTCTTTTTTTTCTATCACGATATCACGATTTTATAATTGCAATCTATAAAATTTATTTAAAATTCTATCTCATTTGGCTGAAAACAATACTACTCGTCTTAGAGTAATTGTAATTGTTGAATGCTATCTTAAATTTTTTTTCATAATTGTTGAAAGTGTGTCAGAAATTCACCTGAAAATAAAAAGAATGAAATTTTTTGCATAAAATTATTTTATGAATATAAATTTTTTTATTTAGATACAACCCAATTTGGAGGAATATGTCTAATGATAATAGGAATTTATAAAATAGTGGTAATCGATTGTATATAAATGCGATAAATTTTAATAAAACAACAAGAAATACTTCAAATAAGTTCTATCGTTTCATAAAAAATAAAAACTGTGACCATAACTATCACCTGAAGCTATAACTTGAGATAAATATTATAACTGTGTTTTTTTAATAGACTTACATTTCTTTCAATTATACATGAATTTTCTACGTGAATCTGTTCCCATGACGTCAAAGTAAATTAAAAACGGATATTTATTTTTATCCATTATTTATTTATAAATATCCTATTATTGATGGATATTTATTTTTAATTAAACTCGAATTATTATTTATTAAACTCGGATTTTCTGATTATAGAGTGTTTTTACCTGTACTGGAACATCACTTTTTGTCTCCATGTACAAACTGCATAGATTACAAGTAGAATCCTTGTTTTCAATTATGGAAGAAAATCACGCTGTTAAATATTAGATGAAACAATAAAAATTGTTAAAATTTCATAGTAACAGTTAAATGTATTGTTAAAATCCTATCAATTCTTTTTACTTATTATTAATATTATCATTTTCATTTAAGGGAGAATTGCAGGCCAATAACACATAACTTGGCATCAAAATTATACTTAAAAAATTTAAAAAAAAATAATTTTATGCAGTAATGTTTTCCTGGATTATCTCGCAAAAATCCTAATATCTCGTTAATTTTTTAATGAATTAAAATCATATAATAATTTCAAAAAAATCGTTCTGAAGTGCACATTTTCCCATTTCGACGTTAATATAGTGCGAAATTTAGTAACTGTTGGTCAAATTTATTTTTTCTACATATTAAGCCAAAGATTTGCGATTTAGGAATGAGACGACTTACACCATAATACCTCTTACAACTGAAATGCGTGACGTTGTCTCTCCCAACGTCTACGCCGACTCATATCTCCAGTAAAACGCTCGCAACATTATGTTAAAATTAGAATTCCGAACCCAGTGGAAAGAAGAATTCAGCGTAGACAGAGAAAAGCCACTGCAAAGACATCTGTGCCTTGCCAGAGTATGACGATTAAATGGGTAACCGTTGTTGATGCGATCTATTCAATAGTACCGTGCAGAGATTGTTGTAACGGATTAACTGACAAGGTAAGACTGTTGCTTTCTTTATGGTTACATGACGTTCGAAATTCCTTGTAATAAATCTCAGTTCAGTCAGTATATTTCGAGTGTTACCTAAACATAGCCATGATTCTTACTGTAGCAACAAAATATTGTGTCATTTCTGATCAGATGAATAATACAGCAGAACCTAATTCGAATACTGTGATATTAATCATTCACTATGAATTCATATTTCGAGCTTTATTCCAAAAAATTGCTCCTAATAATTCATAACTGCAATTTTTAATTAATTCATTCTCTCATTCAAAGTTAATTTGATTAATTTGAAGTAAAAACGAACTATTGTTGAAAGCTTTTGTTGTTAATTTGATTTTTAAAGTCAAATAATATGTATCTTGATTACATTATGTAATATTTATTTTATGACAATCTATTGAATCAAAAAAAGAAATAAAAAGATTATTTTTGAAAAGTTTTTAACATTTAAATACGAATTGTCCTGCTTTATTTTTTTGCGTTTATCCTACAAATGTTGTATTGCAAGTACTGCATGCTATTTTTGTATCAGAATTACTCATTTATCAAAATTATTATTTTAAATAGAAATTAATGTTTTTTAATTATTAAAATTAAATATTGTTAATTCATTTATTACGTATTTTTTTTATTAAGAATGTAAAAAAAATATTTTAAAAAAAAATTCTCGATTGCCTTTTTAGTGTAAAAATTGTCATTAGATCTTGCCATTTTTCTTTTCACTACAGTTTTTTATTCAAATTTTTAGATATATTATAAATTTATTTAGTTTCAGACTGTTTTTAAATTCAGTTAAGTAGGGATATGTAATCGTAAATTAATTGCAACTTAATATATCACTCTAAATTAATTGCTTATAAATTAATAATAAGTAAAAATAGTTCCTTACATTTTACTTTATTATTTGCTACTTTTACATTAATTCTGAGACTAGCAATTGCATTTGTACACAAGACAGAAAAAGATTAAGCCAGAAAATTAAAGAAAAACCCTAATTTTCAATACATTTGTTCATCTTTTTCTGTTTAACTTAATTAATCTCTTAAATTAAAAAATTGATAATTTATTTATCAATTTAAGATGAAAAAACAAACTACTCCCCGCACGAATAAAACAAATTTCTTAGAAACAAATAAAAATCAGCTTGAATAGTAAAAGGATCTTTAGTAGGGAACTGCATTTTAAATATCATAATACTTAAAAGTAAATTAGCAATATAAGAGAAAACGAAACTAATTACGGAAACTGAACCAAAAACTATTTCGGATTCGAACAAGACTAAATATAAATGTTAGTATGATTGAAACAATTAATAAAGAATCCGGTCTGAGGACTTTCTCAAGGGTCACCCTCACACAGGGATTCAAACCAGGGATTTTTTCTGTGAAGAGTCTGACTTTCGTCAAGAAATTGACCCCTCGTGACCCGAAAATCCCAGAATATTGAGGTTTTGGAGATAAATTACACAAGAAAAGACATCAAATTTGAACAAAGTCACAGCAACCAAAAAAAAACATGAAACCATAAAATCAAATTTGTCAATACAAGAATGTATAGAGACTACTAACTAAATTAAAATCTTACATATCACATATTTTAAAATAGACTTTATTAAATAAGTCAAACTGAAATCCAATAAAAATCACAGTAAACCTGACAATCACAAGAATAAAATCAAATAAGAAGGTAGAAAAAACACTCACCAAGCTGAAAATGCACTTTTAAATACTAGCTGAGAAGGAAAGCGAACATAATAAAAAGTGTAATACTATATCTGTAATTGTTCGGTCATATACAACGTATTATACAACGGTCAATACTATGATTGCCTTTTAAATTTTGAATTTAAATTTTATTCTTGTTCGAATCCGAAATAGTTTTTGGTTCAGTTTCCATAATTAGTTTCGTTTTCTCTTATATTGCTAATTTATATAACACTTAAAAGGTTATTCTGAAACTAAGCGTTCATTAAATCTCATATTTTTGGTAAATTTTTGGAGAAGAAATTAAGATCTCATATTTTTGTTAAAAGACAGGACAAAACTGCTATTTAAAATGAAACAATATATTGAAAATAAACAAAATAATCCAAGCATTTTTAGTGCAAGCATTTAGTGCATAGATATAAATACAAATTAAACACTATTTTCTTACTTTATATTTTTCTTTCACATCAGTGATTCGAAATCTTACTTTCCTAGAGCGATTTATGCTCTTTATTAATTCATTATAAATTAATCTGGGCGCTGATTTACAGCTACTCTGTGGAAATGGGAGTAACCAAAAGCAAACAGAAGACAAGAGATGACTTGAAGGTGCAGATTCAAGAGTTCAATTCTCGCTTGCAAACGGCTCTAATTGGTTGCCATCAGGCCAAGAAAACTTTTATCACATTGTCGGACGTGTGGTGTGGCAGTAGACTAGAGGTCCTGTCTACATTGAATACAGTTGCCGAGAAGATTGATAAGCACCATCAAAATGTCAATCTAGCTACCCTCGCAGGTATATCATCAAGCATTGCTGGAGGAGCGGCTGGCATTGGAGGGTTGATATTGGCTCCAATGAGTGGTAAAGAATTTATTTTTAAAGTTTTTAATCATTGTAGGTTCATTCATTTAAATAATAATAATAATGCAATAATTTTTATAATTTTTTTGTGTTTTTAAACCGAAATCCTTTAAAATCTGAAAAATAATAATAAAGATAATTAATAATAATTATAATAATAATTCCCATCAGACATTTTATCTTGTAGTTATTTTACAATAAGAAACTGTTAGAAAGTCTGAGAGGAGAATTAAAGCCACTGTTGGTGAGAAGCGGAAGTTCCGCACCATTTGGTATGATTTTTAAGACAAATCAATAGACAAATTTTCTTTGTATGTAACTTTTTGACAGTATGACATTAAAATTTTAAATATATCAGTTACTGACTGTAAACAATCAGTTAAAATGTAAAAGATCTGCTTATTTGTGAGGAGCCTAAAGGAATAAGAATCGTTTAAAATTAAAATCTATATTTTATAGGGAATATTTTTGGAAAAAGCAAACAGCAGACTTAAGTTATAACCACTGAATCAGTTTCATCCATTTTAATTTGGTGTAAAAAATCGTAACCTTCAGATACATCAATAAGGATCACCCACTAGTCCTTCAAAACAGAAGAGATCTCAAAAGATTATTTTTATTATATTTAAACCTAATAAAAAGAAGTGTAATATAGGTAAGTTAAATTGAATTCTCAGTCAAAATCCTTGCACAAACATTTATTTCATAAGAAAATATTTACAATGACTCCTAAAGACTACCTCTCAACGGCTTCCCTTTCATCGCAAAATAAAGCTTTGTGAGAGTCTCTAGCCTACTAAAATAATTTCAACAATTTGTTCTGCCATTTTGCAAGCCTCAATAAAAAATTACAACATTTATGCATATTTAGATAAAAAAGAGTTTCTTTTGTGATAGGATATAGTTAATCAAACTTGTTACATATGACTAAATTATTCGTATTAATATTATTAGTTAACAAGTGCTTGCTGAAAGGTGCTATTCAGTCTAAAAAACTAATAAGCAAGCATAACATCTCACAGTTTATAGAATTTCTTAGCTTAATATTAAGCTTTGAATACAACAGCCACTTTGACTTAGTTTCATAATTTCAGAAATTAATGGTGGTCTCTAAATCGATATTTTGTTCCCCAAACTATTACACTGTATTAATATACAGAACTTTGATTCTTCATGGCAGATTTTAAAATGAATCAGTAGCAGGTGCATGAAAATGGATAATGTATGGAGTCACTAAACCAAGATTCAGTTGGGATGGAAAAAGAAATGAACATTTAATTAATCTCTAAATTATGCTATAATTGTTAAGCGAATAGTGTCTCCATAAGAGTACCAGCAAATTTCAGAAAATGGATTTCAGTAGAATTCATCGGTTTCTAAACTTTAAGTTAAATTTTTAAAATTGCATTATAAAACTTTATATTAACTTGAATTAGTTTGATATAACATATTATTTAAATGTAAATGTTTCTTCATCGATAAGTTTCAATCAATTTATTTTGCAGGAGGTCTTTCTCTGGCTTTATCTGCTGGAGGACTGGTCGGAACTGTGGCCGGTTCGGCAACGACTCTAGGGGCAAGCATTGCTGAAGTATACCTCACCAAGGATCTCACAGAAAAGGTTCAAAAAGTTCTAGAAACAGATGCATTTTACACGAAAGCTTTGAGTGCAGCTTTCAAAGAAATAATACTGCACGAACAGGACGTCATTTCCATCATATCTGAACTGAAAAACGAAGCCATGTTGGAAGACCTCGAAAAAGTCATGAGGTCGTCCCCTTGCTGCGATGAGATAAAGAAACGTTTTTCCCACTTGAAAGAAGGCGCCAATTCCCTTGAAGATATTCTTATTCTGGTCAAAAGTCTGTATCCAGAAGATCAAGAGTTTCTGCACCAGCTGAAGAAAACCGATGATTTGTTCGGTGAAGCGCCAACTTTGTCCTCGACTCTTTCTTCATCATCCGAATTCTTTCAGGTAATTATTTTAGAGTTTATGACTGTTTCTTATGGTCTAGTAAATGATCCGATGTACTTAAACTCATTTCCTTCCTTTTCACTTTAATGCTGCTCAGGAAATTGGAGAACCCTAAAGAGCTCTTATAAGGTAAATATTTTTTAAAACTCACTTGAATACTCGTTTCCCAGGAAATAAGTGGAATTGTTACCATAATGCTTAATTCTTCGAAATATAAGAATTTAAAGGGGGGAAATGGCAAACATGTCAGAAATTTTGAACAACTTTTTCTATATCAGATGTAAGATGAATTAAAATTTTTGCCATTGTGCGTAAAAAAAAACCAAACAAAAATTAAGTCAATTTTAAATCTGCCTAATAAGGCACCAATTAAGAAAATTTTGACATCTTCCTATTGTTTTTTTAAAAAGAAAAAAAAATGATATTTTATCTAAAGTATATAATTTCTATAAATGTAATAACTTGTAATTAATCTACTCTCTAAAAATAATTTTCTAATCATACAAATTTTGGCTCCGTTTTAACTTCCGAGTTGCTCTGGCTTGTATTTTGCCTACAACATCCGTCAGACGTAATTGTTGTATCATCAGATTACTTTCTAAAATTATATATGTTCAAAATACTTCCTCAGAATTTTAATAATACTTAATCTGTTTTAATATGCCATTTTTTGTAACAATAAAGAAATATTGTATGTTAATATATTGTCAAAGCACAATATATTGTATATATATTGATATGTTCAACATTTTCAGCTAGGAAATGATACTTTATCCTAACCAGAAAAGACAAACTCAACTTTCTTTTCTCTTCTTTTTTTCCCTTTTTGACATAGTCCCTTTTAACAGCATACCTATATTATATATTCTAAAAATTCCAGTGACAAACAATCGTTTATCGAAATTCTAAAACTTAAATTTCAAAAATTAAAGATGCTATTCTGTTATAACTCAATCCATTTATAGATGAAATTGCTCTTTCCAAAACGACTAACACGTTGACGGCCGTGTCACTTATATTCGTGTGATAACAAAAGTTAACAGTCAAAGTAGAATTTGATACGAGCAGAACAAGTAAATTTTTAATTTGCATATCCTTATTTTAATACGTTATTTAGTACATGAATCACCTGTGATTCATACGCATTATCTAATTACATTTTTTTTCTATTTAAGCAAATATTAGATAGTGGTCCAAATCGCTGACATCAGTATTAAAGTGCTTGACAAATTTTTAAATAATTTTCTCTCTTTCAGGCAGTCAAAGAATTGACCACTGTAGGTCCAGAGACTCTAAAGAGTATAAGTGGAGCGGCCCTACAAAGTACAGCTGCCAGCAGTGCTCAGATAGCCTCTTGCACCACTCAAATAATAACGGCTGGGCTGGGAGCAGTTTTCGTGGCGCTAGATATATATCAGTTTATGAAAACATCAAAGAATTACGATCAAGGCTCTAAAACTGAGTTGGCCAATAAAATGAGAAACGTAGCAGAGGACCTTGAGAAGGAAAGGCAACAAATAATGAAATTAAATGAATATTACAGACGACAAATACATGTGGATTTAATGAGTGATTCATCTTAGCATTGATTTGTCTACCTTTTCTAATAGTAGAATATTACGTCTTCATGGAATACAACTTGTGATATATTGTGTGTACAAAATCACATTTAATTTCCAATTGCAAACATGTTATTATTTTAAAGAATCTTTAATTCAAAAGAAACTTAAAACAACATTTTTTCGACAGTTCTTTTATATATTTACATAAATTTAAAAAAAAATTCTACTAGCCGAAAATTTTACATTCTAAATTAATTGCTTTTTTTTTTAAATCTAAGAAAATTTAAAACTGATTTAGTGAAGTCAATACAGCTACAATTCTGCATTCGATAGAGCATTTTCATTCAGACGTTGCAAAAATTGATGTAGTTTTAGAGCAATAAAATATTTTAACAAACACTAATCTTACGATATACAGCAAATAGAGGTTGTTTCTCCAATGACATACCATTCTGTAAATAGAGCTTTATCATAATATACTAGAATACATTTCATATAATATGAATTTCGTTAATATTATTTTGTTAGAACTTAAAGAGCTTGTTTTGCTCTAAACAATTTTGATATAATATAAAGTGAATAAGTCATCAACTGGAGTTCTGAATGTATTTAAATAATTTTTATAATTTACTATAAATGAACTATATATTTTAAGAAAATAACAATAATAATAAAATTAGATTCTTCTATTTACATGCAGATTGAAGGTTTTATTTGTACAAATACATTTAAGATGATCAAAAGAACTATTCGAATCTTTATGATTTTTTTT
The DNA here is from genome assembly GCA_026543055.1 of Argiope trifasciata. Taxonomy (NCBI): domain Eukaryota; kingdom Metazoa; phylum Arthropoda; class Arachnida; order Araneae; family Araneidae; genus Argiope; species Argiope trifasciata. The sequence continues at coordinate 212,907 of JAPMOQ010052033.1, forward strand.
TTGTTTTCTATTATTCTTATAGGAGATTGGCAGATTTCTGTGATAAACCCTTTAGTTCCCAATAAGAATGTTCACGAAATTGTCATGCATTTATGAAATGAATGAGTTTCTTTGACTTTCTGTGATAAATACTTATTTGTATAAAATTTCAATACATTTCGTTGCTTTGTATTTTGCATCATTTTATTTAATATATTCATAAATCATTTCTTCTATTTGTTATTTTCGGATTAAGAAATATTTTTTAAAAAGATTTTTAAGAATTATCAATATGCATTATTCCATTCTACTACATTATTGCTAATATACTAAATCTGGAACTTTTTAATACTAAATAGTAAAAAAAAAACAATTCTGTACAGATGTATTTTTTATGAAATTAAAAATATTTCTGATATATTCTGTAAAAAATGAAGTCAAAACAGTGACATTCTTATCAATCAGCAAGTATACGTAATTAAAATTCTTTCTTAACAGAAACTACTATTTACTATTAAGGTATTGATTTATCTATAAACATAAATCTTCCAATAATCTGAGATATAACCGCTTAAATGTTTTGCCCGATTGCCATATGTGCACCTATTTATCGAATTTTAATTGTTGTAAGGAAAACATATACCACTCACAACGATTATAATCACCACTATTAAAATCACTTTGAATGCAGATAAGTCAGGTATTCAATGGATTTCCGTGTGAATCAAAATATGAAAATATTCACATAATAAAAGGTGTCATCTTATTAGATAGTAAAGAAAATAAAACAATTTAGGGTTAAAAGAATAGTTTCATGTCAATAGACGAGAACTACATAGAAGCATTAGCATCAAATTTTATATAATTTCCCTTTCATTAATTCTTGATCATAAGACAATTGAAAATATTTGAATTTGAGATTAGAGAAAGGTATTTCAAACTTTCCGAAATAATAATAATTTAAAAAAAAAAACATCTCCTTTTAGAACTAAATCAGTTTGTAAAATCAACTCTGAAACGCAAAACTTAGATCGATTATATTTATTCTGTTGACTTTCCACTGATTTGGTAATATGTACTAAATTTTCAATAAATAAACAAATAAAATCTCATCAAGTGAAAAAAATGCTAAATGATTCGTTGCGTTTAAATGCTCGTTGTAATTCCCCCTATAATTAAAAAAATTTAATATGCTTTTAACTAATGGAATAACCAGACGAAAAAAAATAATGCAACAATCACAACTATTTTTTAAAATATTTTAATTAAGAACGTTGTTGACTTAAGAAGTAGGCAAAATTCTTCTGTTCAAAGATATAAGAATTCGACGAACACTATCAATTTTTTTCAGATAAAAAGAGGGAAATTATACGAAATCCAAAGGAAATTATTTTACGAGAGAAGGCCTGAAAGTTCGAATTAATAGAATTTACTTTTGAATCATGATATAATTGCTGCTTGTAACTAAGAAAAAATATTATCGATTAAAATAATTTTTCATATTTTCTTTTATAGAATGATTCCGAATCGTACATTAAAATTCAAAAAATCAAATGTTTTTTATTACTATTTCTAACATTTTCGCATAATTTATTTTGTACAATTTTCTCCTTATTGTTTCTATTGCTGGCATTCGGTTTCGTTAGCATTATTGGAGAAAATATAACCTAAATTATAATGTTTTATAGAATTTTTATTTCAATTAATTATTATATAACCATAATTACTTTAAAAACCTTTAAATAAAGTTAGTTTATATGTATACCAGCACGTTCAGTAGTAGAATTATGTTTTAAGAACATAGTAAAATATCTTATTGGGATTTAAAAAATTTGTTAGAATTTTTGTAGTTCACTCGCTTACCAATTTTAAAAGGTGATTTTTTTTGTGTTATATAATTCCAATTTTCGTATTATAATAGCCAAAATTTGAAAATTTGAATGCAGATATTCTTTTTTTAAAAATTTTAAATTTGAATGCAGATATTCTTTTTTAAAAATTTTTTTTGAAAAATAAGTAACTATCTTCATGAAAAGATGATATGCGCTATAATTTTTGACTAAAAACTGTGTCGTCACATTAATTTACCTCATTAAGAATTTGTGTTCATAAATAAATAAATAAACATCAAAAAGATACAATAAACTTTCTTGATTGTTCAAAAAACTTTATTCGGGGGAAAAAAAAGTTACAATTTTTTTTCTATCACAGTGTCTTGCTATAGTATAAGAAAGTACAAAAGCTAGAAAATATTTGTAAAGCAAACGCAAGGAAGCAAGCAAGAAACTTCGTATGTGCATAACATTAAAAAAAATTCTAAATCGAAAATAATTATTGAATTATTAAATACTGATCAGATTCTCAAGTCAAAGCAACAAGTAGGATAATATATTTAATATGTTGTAATTATTGAACCATTGTTTCATATTCACTTAAAAAATATACCCCATAAAGTATTTATCGACATATTCGGTATTTCTTGTTTCTCATCATAGACTATCTTTCTACAAGAAATAGAATAAGATATTAAAATTAATCTTGTATTTCAGTAGCACTACATAATGCTTAAAAGTTCTTCGACTTTCCTATGAGTGCTGATATAGAGAACGGAGAATTATGGCTAACTTACACACATTATACTTGAAAACGCAGCTAATGCTTTGGTTTCTTTGCATCGGAATTTATCTATATTTCCCAAAATCTACAGAATAGAACAATGATTGAAAACAATGCAGTTTTGCAAAAAGATATCCTGTGCAACCTGACAAATGCGTTAAGTGCACAATTCACACACAGTTGTAATAAATGAACAAAAAAAATTTCGGTACTTTTAAATTCACATATTCAATATTATATTGTTTTAAATTTATTTTCTGCAAATTAATTATCAAACATAAATGAAAATTGTTATTCTCCAATTCGAGGAAAGAATTTCAAAAAGGTCTCATTTAAAAAAATAATTAATTTCATTATCACGGTAAACTTCTTCTTCCAATACATGGGATTAGGAATCCAGAAGCGCATCTGATAGAAGAACCTGGTTTCTAAACACTTTTTAACATAAGTTCAGTTGTGAATATAATAGTGAATAATTCGCTATCGAAATCTAGACACAGTTGAAGTACAGTCAAAAATATCAATAAAGAAGCATATAAAATATTTTTGAGAGTCAAATAAAAGCACAGTACAAATTGTATAAAATAGCACAAATCGACAGTGAAGTAAAAAAAAAAGCTCATTGACAAAAAGAGGGTAGAAATACTTCAACGTTTTTCTGCTAGCATTTGTTTAATACTCGTCTCCTGCCATGTCTTCGTCGCCCTCCATGGAATCGACGCCAACTTCTTCATAATCTTTCTCCAAGGCAGCCAAGTCTTCTCTGGCTTCGGCGAACTCTCCTTCCTCCATTCCCTCGCCAACATACCAATGTACGAAGGCCCTCTTGGCGTACATAAGGTCGAATTTGTGATCCAGTCTGGCCCAGGCTTCAGCAATTGCCGTCGTATTGGATAACATGCAGACTGCTCTTTGCACTTTCGCAAGATCTCCGCCAGGGACAACAGTAGGAGGTTGGTAATTGATACCCACCTATTACGAAATGGGAAAAAATATTTTCACTCGAAATATTAAAGGCTTATTTCATATTATTATTCGATATATCCCAAATCTCTCAGAATGATAGATGATATAAATTTTCACAAATCAAACAATGTGGTATTATTTTATAAGGGGGTAAGCAAAATAATAATTCGAAATTAAATTGAATAGAATTGTCCATGATTCAAACAATTTTCTCTGTCCTTTTATAGTTTTATTTCTTTGATCAACATTAATTTACGTTGTTGTTTTTATATTTATTAACAGGTTTTTCTATGAAGGGCAAAACTTTCAGTGTTTCGTTTATCGAAAAAGTAGGTTTATTAACAGAAATCAATTTTTCCTAATTGATATCCATATCTGCTTGCAGTTCAGCTATTTTTAGCTTTCGTGACAGAATGAAATCTTTGAGTATCGATCTTAATCAGCTTTTTAGGAGACTGGACATGATGGGAGATTTAAGAAATATGCTGTATCTGAGTGAACTTGGCAGCACTGTATTTTTTCAGTTCAATTAAGTTTAAAAGTTAATTATGTCTGAAATTCACATTACTGATCCAAAACTAAATTTATTTTCCTGTTCAAATTCATAAATTGCATAAATTTGTTTTATAATGAACAAATTTTAAGTAAAGCCGCATAGTAATATTATTATCTAATATCCTAATTTGATAATGGTGTATTATCACAACTATTCGCCAAATCGTGAATGTCAATTTTGTTTTTATTGTCTATTTCCTTTATTTAAAAAAAATTGGTAAACTTTTCCAGTATAGTTTCGGTTATACACAAATGCCTCTAATTTTATTATGAAACAATTTTCTTATTATTTTTTTCTATATGCAATAAATATTGTAAATGTCAAAAAAAAAAAAACACCGAAGAGATTTTGAGGTATCTCCATGTTTTAGACTCCCTGAGTCTAAAAACACGTTTTTTTAACTTATGTTTGCATGTCTGAATAACACAAAAACGTTTTAAGCTAGATGTATCGGGTCGGATCGGTCTAATGCCACTTGGTCATACCAAGCTGAATGAGATTTAGCTCTTTCGAATTAAGGCAGAAGTGTGCGCCTTTCGTAGTTAACGAGCACCGTTAAGGTGAAAGTACGACTTTGCTCGAACACAACGACAAAACCCTTTTTAGGGGGTGGTCGGACTCATTCATCCATCCGCAAGTCAGAATTTAGATTCAAATCAAAGATCGACTCATCTCTGATTCAGTACCCCCAAAGGTATCATTTGTTATGGGAACTTGGAGGACTTTGCAGTCACAACATATTTAACGTGCCCCGACTGCCACTAGCCAACACTGCGGTCTTTGGCCGAGAAGAGGACAGAATTCGCTACCTTTCGCTTACGAGATTGTCGCTCTATCAACCAGGCTACCGAGACTCTAGCTAGATGTATGAATTTAGCAAATGGGCTTAATGCTAAATTTGTAGATATCTATCAAGTTTAGAACGAATTCCTTTCAAATTAAGTCTGATTGACTGGTTGTTCGAGTACATAAACCCTATAACTATCAGCTGTTAGCTGATAGGTAGGCTGTCAGCTAAGTAGGTAAAATATGGTGTACTATCTTCTAAATGTACCTTCTTATCGATTTTTATCAATTTTCAACCAGTTCTGTGAAAAGCTTGAATATTTGCTAGTGTGCCTTTTCGTATTCATGTGAATGCAATAATTCATTAATAACAATTAAATAACAAAGTTTGATATGTGATGTGTTATAAGTGTAGTTCTATGCCATGGTTTCGATTGATCAAAATAAGGCAATATAAATTACATATTTACAAGGTAGATTCAGTAAAATTGCTAAATCCATGCCAAAGATCTAAATATTGTAACTATTGTCCGCCAATGTCGTACAAGGCCTTCGCGGAATTATCTAAAGTTCAAAATTTTATGTGGGTGAGACAACTGATAACATTGTATCTCTTGCTGCTTTAATAATGATATATTCAAGTCATCTTAACATTGTTAGATATCATGAAGCTAAAATGATACATTTTGAAACTGAGTGACAGTTATGATGAAACTGCAATAATATAGATATATTTTGTCATCATGATTCCATTCATTTATCGATCACTTGATAAAAATGATTATAAATAGTTTTTATAAAGCGCTAAAATTAAAAAATTGAGTTGATTCTTTAGAATGGGGATTTATTTTGTTTTAATACGTTATAACTGATCTTTCGTGTTAGTGGTATGATGAAAATTTTCAAAATTTTGAAACGAAATACAAATTGTGAGTGTAACTATGTCCAATTACTTACTTTGAATCCTGTGGGACACCAATCAACGAATTGGATGGTCCTTTTTGTTTTAATGGTGGCAATGGCTGCGTTGACATCTTTAGGCACCACATCCCCTCTGTACAGAAGACAGACAGCCATGTATTTTCCGTGGCGAGGATCGCATTTCACCATCTGGTTGGCCGGTTCGAAACAGGCATTAGTGATTTCGGAAACGGTCAACTGTTCATGGTAGGCCTTCTCAGCCGAAATTACAGGAGCATAAGTAGCAAGAGGGAAATGAATCCTGGAATAAATTTTACCGTAAAGTACATGATGGTTTTGAACTAAATATTAGGTTGGGGAATAAGTTTGTAGCGTTTTTATATTTTCTTTGTTTTACAATGAGTTTTTGCTGTTTGACAAAGTGTATTGAATTCATTCGAAAGAGCTGTTATTGCTCTACAGAACTGTGCTAATCGTTTTTTGAGTAATTAAATTTTAATTACTTTTAAGGCTTAGAAATGGAATAACCAGGAGGTAAAAATCAGCATTTTCGACACCTGCTGTTCTTCGTTTTTCATCGAGGCCCAAAAGCTGCTGAAGCTACACGGGACATTTGCAGCGTATACGGAGAAGGTATCTTAGGCGAGTCTACAGCACGTAAATGGTTTGCCAAGTTCAAAAATGGCGTTATTGACGTCGACGACTCACCCCTCCGAATGGGAGGGCATGGTGTACAGGGAAATGCTCGAAATGAATGTCACGGTCATCAAGGAGCTATACATAGCCCAGCTATACCGCATGAAAGAGGCTATGCAACTAAAAAGACCTCATCGACAAGGCCAAACCATACTCCTTCGCGACAACGCTAGGTCACAAGTCATCAAAGTCGCATTACAAGAGCTCGAATGGGAAGTCCTTCAGCATCCCTGTATTCTCCGGACCTTCCGCCGTCGGATTACATCTTTTTCGCTCCCGTTGTGACATATGAGAGGCATTACCTTCGAGAATGAAGAGGACCTTAAAAACTAGCGCAAAAACTTTTTCGGTACCACAAAACGGCATCGACAAATTGGTCGAGAAATGGGAGGAAATCGTAAACCGCAACGGCGAATACATAATCGATTAATTGATTGTTATTGTTAATGATTTGCATTAAATAAAAATCTTTGATAAAAACGCTACGAACTTATTCCTGAACCTAGTAGCAAACAATAGTAAAAAACACTTAATTATGTTCTATAAATTATATTATTTCATTTCATATTTATGTTCATTTACAAATATGAAAAAAAAATTTACTGGGAATAGATAGAAAATCTTGAAGTTTAAATTTCTATGTCTATTATGAAGTCTGGAAATAATTAGTTTTTTATTCTAACTATAATATTTCTAATAACCAGTAAGCATTATCTAAAAAAATAAAGAAACTGAATGCGTTCCTAATAAGTGAAATTTCAATTCATGTGAAATAATTCATAGTTTTTTAAAAATCTTCATGAGGAACACCGTGAGGTTGTAAACAAATACCTCTAAATAAGTTTATTTAGAAATTCGTCATTCATTAGATTAATCTATGCTATGGCCTTTATTCGTAATTTTCTTAAGAATTCTTCATTTAAAAAGAGTACCCAAGGATAAAAATCGGCATTTTTAATATATATAAATAATTTTTATTTGCAGTTTCTTTTAATACCCTCTTAAATCTCTACTTCATTTGAGTGATTTTGAATTTGAGTGAATGAAAAAATGAATATTAGCCATAACTGGCTACTCAAATCGCGTCTGAATGACACGGAAAAATCTGAATGTCTTCACCGTCACGATAGCAACAATGGCAGTGATAAAGTGATGATAATTCATTTATAACAAAGTAAGAAGAGCTATCATGCAAAATTCTTAGTTTTTTTATAATTTAATTCAAGTAAACAAATCAGGAAATTCTTCAGAAGAAATATTTAAATTTTTCTTCTAGGAGATAATTGAAAAAACTTGAGATTCAAAAACTTCAAATCAAATACAAAGAAACATATGAGTCAATTATCTTTTCATATTTCTAATAGCTTAAAAAAGCTAATATAATACGGTTTGATATGATTTCTTGTACCTAGGGTAAGGGACAAGATTTGTCTGGAATTCAGTCAAATCGACGTTCAAAGCCCCATCGAATCTGAGGGAGGCTGTGATAGAGGATACGATTTGTCCAATGAGACGATTGAGGTTGGTGTATGTGGGCCTTTCAATGTCCAGATTTCTTCTGCAGATGTCATAAATAGCTTCGTTGTCCACCATGAAGGCACAGTCGGAATGTTCTAAGGTTGTATGCGTTGTGAGGACGGAGTTGTAGGGCTCTACGACGGCTGTTGAAACCTGAAAAGAATTCAGAAAAGATTTGTAATTGAAATTTGTTTAGGAGGGAAAGCTTATTTGGAAGACAAAGTTTATTAGATGCATGCAAGAAAGATTAGTCAAATGAGCACACATAACTTGAAAAAAAAATTACAATCTTTAAAATTTAAAACTGTTTTAACTGAAGACCTTATATAGTAATTTTAATGAATTACAAATACTTTTAAAAGTATCGGAAAATAACCATTACTTAGATATCGTGTGCAAATATCAATATATACATGTAATGATATTTTAAAATCTTTTTAATTGGTTTTTTAATATTTATCTCAATTTGGACCACATTTACTATATTCTAAACTATTCTCTATTTCGTAAATCAATTCCCATTTTTTATTTAATTGGTTTTAATACACTCACTAGAAAACTGGTGACTATTCATTTTCCTATCCTCTGTACGGTAGGATAGCAATCCATAATGCTTATATCATTCTTTTAAAGATACCTTAGATTCCCTTTAATAAATCTACACTTGTCAAAAAAATCCTTATCACAGTCTTTTAGTAAAAGAGCTGAAGCATTTTTTTTGCGACTTTATTCTTATTATCAAGATGCAAAAAGAGTCAATTTAATCATCACTTCAATTTTATACAAATTATGATTCCTATAGAATTAAATCAAAATTTAAATTTAAAAATTTTCTGCTTTTTGGTCATGCATCTGCGAAATTATGTTAACATACATGTTACCAGATCATATAATTTAGCAAATCAAAGCGAAGTAAGCAGTCAAAAGTCATAACAAATGCGCTCGCTCACATGCAATGTTGTTTCGAAAAATTCCAAAAGTGAGGTCTCCTTTCATTTGGAAAGTAAACTACTGAAAAGTGCTAGTAAAATTCAATCATTTTGATGAGTTTTTTAGCAAGAGAAAATTTGCCTGACATATATTAATTAAGGAAATAGTCATTTATTTTTTATATTGTTGTATTCTTTGCAATTTTGTGTTTATTTTATTTTTGAGTCTTTTATTTTATAAAATAGAAGTGTGTTTATCTTGAAATATTATCATCATTGTAATTAGATTTTTGAAAACAGAAAATTTGTCTGACACATATTAAGTCAATAACTGTTTTTTCTTGAGTTGTTGTATTCTTTGTAATTTTGTGTTTATTTTATTATTTATTTTTGTTATTTTATATTGTAGAGATGCGTTTATTTTTAAAAATTAAACAAAGAATAATTATTATGCATGTATATGTTTTAAATTGATGAAACCCCCAAAAGAATAGCCTTTGTTGCTCTAAAGAATGTCTTCTATGTTCAAAGCTCACTACGTCTTAAATAAAAAAAATAAAAACTTTAATCATTCTGTTCCTTACACTTTAACGCGCACTCCTGTTTCATACACTTGAACTCATGTATTCATACAAAAATTAACACAATAATTATCTTTATGTACGCCTTTCAAATAATTGTGGACTTTCATTTTATTTACAATTTCGCTCATTTATAACAAAAAAATAGTTTACTATTTTATTGCAAAATCTTGGAATGAAATACATTTTCTCTAATTTGATGTAATTTTTCCAATGTAAAATGTTGTTCCATTATTATTCTAAATTAGAAGATTTAATTGATCTTCTCTTATCTTTTAAGAATATACCATTCCGAAAATTAAAACCAAATACTTCTACAATGTACAGTCCTTGATAAATCAGCAGGAAGTGTAGGCTTCTTAAAATAAACATATTTAAATTGAATTGACGTACAAAAAGTTTGTTAATTTAAACGATAATAATTTATCTTTCTAAAAACCCCATAACTTCAAGAGTGAAACCTCATTAAAAGGCTCGATTCAGAAGAAAAAATTCTATTATAGACAAAGATTTCATAAATAAGGAGAGCGGTTAGAAGCAATTCTTTTCCAGACATTGGTATTCCTATATAAACAAAACCGATCTCGCATAGCAATTTTAATGCTGACCGTCGATTGTCGATTGAACTTTAACTTCAAGGTAAAGCAGGCTTGTTTCTAGCGTGATAAACCAGACACGCTTATTTTACTTTGTCACGCTTCATGAGGAAATTGCCATGATTCGTGAGATCATCTATCGAATCTTCTAGACGGAATAGGCGTCTATAAATATCTACAGAAGTTAAGAAAATTGTGTGATCAAATCTGTTGCTTTTGGTAACTCTAACCTGTTTGGATAATTGTGTTTATCTTTTCATATAAGCTTGGAATTAGTTTTTCAATTATAGTATTAATCTGTGTTTTAGCATATGAGTAAAAAATGCGTTGATGAATTGTGAATTAAGATGATGTGAATTCAGTTGGAGAAAATTCGTGTTCATAAAACTGTTTTTTTAATGTAAAAACAATTTCAATAATTAATCAGCTGTTTACGAATTGTCCAAGAATATTATTTAATGCATTTCAAAGCTTCAAATATCATTCTAAAATGTTAAAAATCAGTATTAGAAAAACTTTTTATCTATGTATAAAATAATTCAAAATTTTCACATATTTGTACATCGCACAAGTTCAAAAGAAACGAATACTTGAAAATTCGGTTCATATTAGGTATATCGCTAGGAAAAAGGCCTATCTCCAAAAGTTTAGATATTTTTAATTCCAATTTCCCATGGGATATTTTGGGAAAAATCCCGTAATTTTGAACTATAATCGTATGAAAAGGATGGCATACATTTCACTCAGCATTCTTCTGATTATATTTTGATCACATTTAGCACGGAAAAATTGTGTATTTCAACATCTTATTTAAAATGCCTTCTATTTTCATAATAATGTGTGATCTATTTTCAATCTGAAAAACTCATTGGGCACCAGAGACGATGTCTCTTCGACCACCGGTCAAAATTATTTTAAAAACTAGCAGGCCGGCTCTTTAAAGCAGGCTTTCATAATAAATTAGTAACTCGGTTAATTTAAACTCATTGGAAGTAGATTACCTTTACTATCCACATCAATACTTTTGAAATAATTCCTTCAAAAATTATTTCTTTACTAAGACAGAAAATAAAAATCAACTGAAACATCATCTGTACTTGGAGGTTATTATTTTAACAAATACATTGACAAAATGTTTGACAAATGCATTGGCAAAATGTTTGATAAATTCATGGACAAAATATTTGACAAATGAAAGGGCAAACTTTTTACAAATGAATTGACAAATACATTGGCATTTCTTTAAACAAATATATTGATGGGAAATGCTGTTCAAAATTATTATGGCCTTTCATGTCTCTTGTTCCTCCTTCGAATGACAGAAAATTAATGATCAAAATGAAAATCTGAATCCAAGTAGAATCCCATCTGATGCTGCATAAAATGCTTTGTTTTTTTTGCTGTGGTAAATTAAGATGCATCTGATTGAAGCATTATAAGATTATTTCATGCATGGCGTCAAATTACCTGTGGCGCGGGGTAAATGGAGAATTCCAATTTTGACTTTTTTCCATAATCGACGGACAACCTCTCCATGAGTAAGGAAGTGAATCCGGATCCAGTTCCTCCACCGAAGCTGTGGAAGATAAGGAAGCCTTGGAGGCCGGTGCACTGATCAGCCAGTTTTCGGATTCTGTCCAGAACGAGGTCGACGATTTCCTTGCCGATGGTGTAATGGCCCCTGGCGTAGTTGTTGGCGGCATCTTCTTTGCCAGTGATCAGTTGCTCAGGATGAAACAGTTGCCTGTATGTTCCGGTGCGGACCTCGTCTGAAATTCAGGAAGTATAATAAGTCAATTATGTGTTTATGATTCAAATGAGAAATCAACAATTTGAGATATCTTCTGAAGTTTATTACTAATAGACAAAATGGAAATATGATTCAGTTTCTTGTTAACATTCTACCCGAGTTTCTTAATCTATCTTTTATTTAAATTTTTCTGCAAATAAAATTTATAAATAGCATTAACGAACATTCACGAACTGAGCGTAATTCAGTAAAATCTTGCCTCGCGAATCATTGCATGGTTTTAATATTATTGCTTCGGCAATTCTGATTCTAACAAAAAAAATTAACCTGAATAACAGATTATCAAATTAAAATAAGACTGTAATTAGAATAATTCTAATAAATAAGAATTAAACTTTCACTTTGAACAAAATATTCTCTTGTTGTTATATTATTTAATTATCTGATTGTCACTATGACTTAAATTATCCGAAAACTAACTCTCCTTAGTTTTTATTTAACCAGCGGGTGACCGAGCTCCGCTCGGAGAAAACAGGTATTGAAGCTAACTCGAAGATTTAAATTTTCAATTGTGATTTATCAAAACAATACATGCCATAAGAAAATTTCTGAAACCATTGGTGAAAAGATAACCGGTTAAAGTGCACCATTGTAAACTATTCTAAACAAAGTTAGAGTTTGGAAAGGGAACTATTCTATACAAAGGTAAAGTAAAGGTAAAGATTGAAGTGTGTTGAAGTTCAATGTTTTTGACAAATTTATTTAGAAAAACCAAACATATATACATACATAAGAAACATATTATAAACCTATAACAGCATAAACATAAAACTTTATTAGTTCGCCATATTGGCTATAGATGGCAGCACGTTACCGCTTGAAAATTTAAGTAGCCATTATGGCGAACTAATAAAGTTTGAAAATATCCTATCTGTAACTCCGAACTGCTCGACCGTAGCGCTTCAAAACCGGCGCTAATCGATTCCTCGTGGCCAAAAACCCCAGACCCCCAAGTTTACCGGAGTTTATTAATTCTGGGGCGATTTTCGACTTGGCAACCATTCCTCGTATTATAGTATTAGATAAACAAGCGATGCTAAACAATATAAGAAAGAAAAAAAAATGAAAAGTAAAACTGATGTAATAGGAGAAGTCTTCCATAGCACATGCTTTCTAATAAACTTGTTATGCCAGAAAAGACCTTACAGAGCAGTGGCGTGCAGAAATGACTGATTATTAATTTTTGCCTAAAACATTTTTGCTGAATCAATCGTATCATCCTCAACGCGTTATTTGACGGTTAATCTCTTACATTAAGTTAATATTAGTTGCAAACTATGAAACGGGCGTTGAATGACAGTAAAACTAAACAGAAAACACCCGTTTCAGTTTCCCACCTAATAGAATCCAAAAATAGAATTTATATGATCAGTTTTTCTACTGATTGAAATAAACAACAACGAAAAAAGACAAAAAACTACACTTGTAACCACAAAATCCAATTTTAATTTTGATACATTCACGACATTGCGCTTTTGACTTATTGCATTGACATATTTTTGAAAGGACAGATAGACAGACGTATTACCTTCGGTGAATTTGGCTCAGAACTGAAAGATGTATATCCACACTATAAATGCTAAACTTATGTACCGAATTTTATCCATCTAACTCTCTTCATTTTCTAGTTACTGTGTTAACTTACATTCTAGCAGCCAGACAGATGGATTTAGATTATTTTTTTAAGACTGCATATTTGGTACAAAAACCATACAACAAATTGCAGCCGTCTTACTCAAAGCACTTTTAATTAAATTTGTCATAATTATGACCATCCATCAAAAAGACAAACTGATATATAGACATTTTCAAAGATGGGTTTTTCGAACTCAGGAAATTCTAAAATGTAAAGATTCGTCAAAATCTTGAGTTCGAATTTTTTGACAATTATTAGATTTTTTTTTTCTATATTTCCTATATGAGGAAGTAAAAACTGATTTTTAATGTTAGATTTTTTTTAAATAGATATAAAAGTTACAAAAAATGAAGTCAATTAAAAAATCACTAAACATTCACTATACATAATTTAATCATCATATCCTTCACACTTATTATTAATGTGAAATGTATGCTAATTTTTCAAACATAAATTTTTCTTTAGTACATACGCAATTTCTTATTGTTAACTGGCACTTATTAGCGTTTAATTGTATTTATTTAAATATTTACGGATAAGTTTCTAAAGTGAATGACCACGGTAAATTGCGATTCAGCATGAAAAATATTCTTAGAAACTCGTTGTACTATCTCAATCAATCTTGTAATCATTATCAATTTCGCTGCGAAGTTAATCTACATGTTTTTAAAATCCTGATTAGTCTTAATTTTGGACGAAATATTCATATAAAAGTTTTTTCATGCTTTGCATACTTATGAATACTTAATACTTTATGAAAAATGCAATTATTATTCTTAGCCACAGCAGAAAAACTTCAGACAGGAAATCAAAACGATTTTTTAAACTGATTAAGCTGAACACGCAACTTCCTACTTAAATCTTTACATTAATCTTTTTTCTCTAATATTATTTTATGTTAAAATTATGGAACAATATACTTCATTACATCTAAAATGCATAAATAGAGTTCCATTTTCAAGAAATCTTAGCAAACTTAGTGTGGGATATTGTAGATATTATAATATACAATAGGAAATGTTAACAAATTATTAAGTAAACAAAGCAAAATACATGTAATTTATTTAAAATAAAAATTAAAGCCGAAAATTGTACATGAATGTTTACTCTATTTATCTCTATCGGAAACTTTGACATCATTCATTTAGGTGCATTTATTTGCTCTCAGTATGAAGTTTTAGAAATATATTGGGTTACTTGTCGGTTGTAACGACGACTCAAAAAGCCACCAAGAAAAAATGTTGCTGAAATATAAAAATATACTCAAGTGCATATATATATATATATATATATATATATATAAAGAGAGAGAGAGAGAGAGAATTGAATAATGTGCGAATCACATGCTGTCAATTGAAAAACAAACTGGCAAACTTTTTCCCTGGCCCTTTTTGGTCATTATTAGAATGGACAATATTAGTAATGAATCCTGCTTAATTTTTATTGAACATATTTCGATAATGCATTAATAAAGTCATTTATTTTGCAGATCAAACTGTACTGATCAGGTTTACAGAAGATTATGGAATCGGTTACAGAAGTAACTGTATTGGATATCAAGGTTAGGAAATGTTTACTCACTAATCAATATTAATGTTTACATATATGTGATTGGATTACACGTAATGAGAGTATGATCTGGTTACATTTTGTCTGATTATAAAGTAAGATTATTCTTTTTTTTAAAAATTCCTTGACTGTATAAATTGCTAAGACTTGTTAAGAGTTAATATTAAAAGTATTTTATTCTTCTTCCCTTATTAAATTTCAAAAATTTATGCAAATAATTCTTTATCTATACGTTTAATGTTTCATATTTAGGTTCAATACGGATTTTGGGTGCATATCTTTCATTGTTATATTTTACAGTTTCCTCCTTTTTTTGCTGTTACATTTGTGTTACTTTGCTTTGTTAATTTTGTACTCCTTTGTGTTTGCTTATATTGTTTTATCCTTCATTTAGTGTTGCACTTTTATCTTTATAGATGTCTGTAAGTAATTCTAATCGCGTGATATTGTTCTTAAGTTATATCACTATGTAAACTTTTCTGGTGTATTTATGGCATGGGAGCAGACACCACACCCCTAAAATATACTCAGAATTCTCTTTTTCTGGAATTGGGGGGTCATCAAAAGACACTACAGTCTTTGGCTTCCTAGACAAAAAAAATCTGGACAAAAAATAAATATTGTTTAGTGGATTTTTAAATTCCAGGGAAATACAAAAACAAAATGTATTTTGCA
Organism: Argiope trifasciata; assembly: GCA_026543055.1. NCBI lineage: Eukaryota > Metazoa > Arthropoda > Arachnida > Araneae > Araneidae > Argiope > Argiope trifasciata. The sequence goes on from JAPMOQ010052033.1 coordinate 228,741, forward strand.
TAATAACATATGTAACCGTAACTGTTTTCATCGATCCTCTATCGGCCGTTGCTATGAACTATCAGTCCATGCCTCGGAAGCGAGCGTAAGGCATGATGTAGTCCCCGAGTATAATTTTAATCCATATATGTTAAATGTTATTGTCGTAAATAGTTTTGTCCCGTTTTAAATCATGTCCTTTAATGTCATTAAATGTATTTTTAACTAAATTGGCATGATTTATTGATTTTAATAGTCTACCCTGACAGAATTAAAATTTTGGCGTCCTTTCGGTCACACATATGCATTATGAATAAAATCTCCTAATTAATAGCTCACCTACAACAGTGGGTTCTAAATCGACAAATACTGCTCTTGGAACATGTTTTCCAGCTCCTGTTTCACTGAAGAATGTGTTGAAGGAATCGTCACCTCCTCCCAGGGTTTTGTCACTCGGCATCTGCCCGTCTGGTTGGATGCCGTGCTCCAGGCAGTACAATTCCCAACAGGCATTGCCGATCTGGACTCCGGCTTGTCCAACGTGCACGCTGATGCATTCCCTCTGTGGAAAGAAAGATAGTCTTGGTTTCTTAAAATGCTTTATAAATACAAACAATCCGGAATCAGACTGATATATTTTTTTTAAATTCCATTGCTTGCGATAACATATCGCGAATTAATTTGCCATATAAATAAATGATTAATTTTTCAGGTTAAAAATTTTGATTTAATGTACGACATTTTATAAGAATGCTTTAAGATAAGTCCTTAAAATACAATATTAGTGATTCTTGCTTTACAAATCAATCATATTTTCATATCTTGATTTATTTTTATAGTATTTCCTTAAATTTAAGAAATATAAAATCCATAAGTTTGTTACTAATTTAAAATTTATAGATTAAGTTTTATCTTCACTTCAGATCCAACTTTTAAGAAAAGGAATTTTGAATACAGTATTTGAAAGCAATGGATGTAGATGGTTATTCAAATACTGCAGTCAGATAATTTTACGACCAAAGTCACGTGAACTAATTTCTTTTTTAACAACACAGTATATATTGCAGTGAAACCGACTCCAAATTTCAAATGAAAATGAGAGGCAAGTACTGAGTATTCGCAACCTCTCATTGCATTTTGAGTTAAAAAAATATTCTTTAAGAAGTACTTTTTTCAATAAATATACAAATAATTATAATGTATACATTTTGTTTATTAGTGTAAAAAAAATTGTTTTTTAGTTTATTCATTGGTGTGATTTTTAACACAATTCTTTGAACACAATCTGAAATATTAAAATTTGTTGTTTTCACATTAAGGTTAAACTAAAAGTTTAACCCCTGATTTACTCAAATAGAAGTGCCGAATTAAAAAAAAAATCATATACAATTTGCGAATTCAAAAAATTAAATATTTAGGCATTTGAATTTAAAAATAAAACCTGCATTCCATTCTAATTGATTTTCTTTTTAATCTGTTAAAACTAAAGCTTCATCAAAACAATGAAAGTTCAACTATTCGACAAAAAAATGAACAAACTATTACTCATTCCAGGCATTTTAAAACTACTTCCTAATATTTACAATTCATTCATCATAAATACTTTAAGTGTGGAGTATTTTTTTTAAATATAAAATAAAAATAAAATTGAGACGCAGAAACGAATGTTATCCATGGTTAGTGAACGGTAACATAAGAAAAGGAGTAAAAAAAAGCGAACTGTGTGGGAAACAGACGTAAATAATGAAAGCCATTTACAGCAAAAGAATTGGAAAGAAAAAAAAAAAGATCTTTTCTTTTTGCATCCGTTGTGGTGGTCCTAATAATTATATTTAAAAAAAGAATGCTCTTTTTTGTATCCATCATTAGCCGACGATAATTTTCACTTGAGTCATAATTATTAGAATGTTAACAAAGCTCTTTAGTTATATATGAAAAGAGAGTCCTGTGACAATAAGAAGAATGTGATCAGCACTATGAATGAGGTAGTTGAATAGAGTGGTGGCGTTAAAATTGTATATCGTGCATAATAGAGGTTCAGCTTCATTAAGATTTTAAAAAAGCATAGAGAAGGTCAAACCAATTAAAGATAGACGAAAAATTAACATAAGAATTTCGATTTCTAAATACTTTATATTCTTAGTATAGTCTTATGTCAGATACTAAATTAACTTCGAAATATGTATAGTAAAAAGATGATAAAAATTTACTCATATTCTTAAGTAGAATAATAGGAATCAAGTAATTATAAAAGTATCCTTTTACTAATGTGTGGATTTTTTTCCTTGACAAAAATCTATAGGCTGAAACAAACCTTATAAAAGCGCGAGACTCTCATATTAATTATCTGAATTTGATCTTATCATCTGAATTTGAATACATTCATAAAATACTTTTTAATTAACATCGAAAAAAATTATTCCTTATTTCCTTACCTTAATAGATTTAATTCTTCATATGTTTAAAATTTTTCTTTGAAATCAAGATGATTTTTGATTTAAAAAATTTACTGCAATAAAAACATTTAATTTTTTGAAAAAATTTCTATTTTTTTAAATTCATTAATATGTTTTCAGTGTATTATTATTACATAAATATAAGGATTTCTCTGGGATTATCATACAGAATCAAAACAATACTGAAAGCAGATGATCAATTGGTAATTAAATTCTGAAATAAAAATATATTCTTATCAATTACAAAACACGCAATTATGTAAAATTCAAAACAATTGTAAATTAGGGAGTGATTAAAATTATTGATTTTAAAATTTCAATATTACATTAAATTAAATTAAAGCGTCTGGAAGCAATATGATCTTTTAAAATTTTTGAAATAATATTTATGATATTAAAAGAATCATTTAAAAAAATTCTTTATCTAAAAACTCGAATTCAAGCTGACATAATATTTGAATTTTTAGTAGAATTCTTCGTAATTTAAGCTTCTAATTTGATCTTTAGAGTATTATAAAAAATTATTTTTAATTTTCTTTACTTCTGGCTGGGGATGTACTAATTTGCTTGACATGTAAATTTAGTGAAAAAATAAAATCAAAATGTAAAATAAAAACAGCACGAGCCCTTGTCTGTAATACATGAAAAGGAATGCCCAAAGTCATGACTTTAACTTTACTGGGATTACAAATTCGTAAATCCATTTTTTGTAGTGAAAATTATATTTATTTCAGAGAAAAATGAATGAACAGTTTAATCAAAATATTGTTTATTGGTGGATGCTACTTTTTTCCCATCTTTTAGGTAATTTTCGAATTATATCTCGAGAAAATATCTCGTCATTTTAGGCTATCCGAGTCAGAAGCTAATTTTCGATTTTTACTTCTGCTAAATCGTGCTGATCCTTCGGAACAACACTTGGACAACATGGCGGGAATAAAATATCCCACTCGAGTTTGATCATTTGTAATGGAATCGCTAGATAGTAATTCTTAGTATGCAACATTCTTTTGGTTCCTCCAGACACGTAGAATTAACTCATCTTTGTTGATGTTGAGGTTGTTTTCGACGATTGGCAGGCATATTATAATATTTTTTTTTCTTTTGAAGGTGGTCTTAGGATATCCATTTCTCATCTCCAGTCCCAATCCGATGTAAAAACACTCGTTTTTGTTGCTTTTGAATCAGTTGCTTTCAAATGATAAATCGCCTTTTAACATCCCTCGGTTTCAATTGATCAAGAATCTGATCGTTTTGCTTTTAAATCATTTCCTTGGATTTCAGTCAATCGGAAAATGTTTATTCAGTCACTCTTAATGATTCTGTGAGCTCATCTTGGTTTTGATTCTGATCTGTATTTAATAATGCCTCTAATTTTCTGTCCTTATTTTTTTTCCTTTTTGGCTGTTTAAAGCTAAGATTGTTTTCAACGATGAAATTACAAGTATTGAAAAATCGAATCCATTCCTTACACAATTTATCATTAGGAACATTGTTACCACAAACTTCCATAAGCATCAGACGCGCTACAGCTGCATTTCTCTTTCAATTAAAAAAGAAAATTAAAACTTCCCAAAAATGCAGCTTAATTAACATAACATTTTATGTATTCTGTACAGTTAAAAAAAACAAGTTTTTTTTTAATGAAAATAAAAGCGATATAAAGTGAATATTATTTATAGATGTTTAATCTCTCTGAAAACACCGATCAGTTTCCATTATGAAACGTGTATAATATCCACAGTCATCCTTTGAAAACAAACCGAAATAATTTGTACTCATTATAAATAAGATAAATCCTACGATAGGTCAAAGTTTTGTAGTTCGTGTTTGTTAAATCGCAAAAATTGAGTTGAATTTCATTTTTTAATTTTGCTCTATTTTTTGCAACTATCACAAGAGGTCAACAAATCATTATTTTCATCAAATCTAAGCCAGAATCGTTTCAATTTGACCTAATATATTCCATAATCTCCTGCTAGGTCAAAGTCATGACTGAGATTCTTTGCTGGATATTTCCATCGATGACTATACAAAAACAAGATAAATCTTCTGTTAACTGTGAAGAATTATCTGGTTATACATCGCACGAATAGTCCTTGACTATTTTCCCGAAAGAAAATAATACATTTCTTCCGTATTTCCTAAATATTTTATCTGATAAAATTTCTTGAAAACAATATTCAGAATGCCTTTTGATGGAAAGCCCTGATTTTCTTTGGTCTCTGATGTCTTGGGGTCAAGCGAGCAGAACGAAACAGTAGGTGGTGTCGATGCACCCTAAGGCTTGCGTGACGCCTTCTCTTCCATCCCTAAATCCCCTGGATATACGCCCCATGATCAAGAATGCCGAAGCAGTGAGTAGTCACCTCACGTCCTGCACACTAATGGTACTGACACCTCATCACACAAAACTATAACTTTTTTTTCAAAAAAAAAAAAAAAAAAAAAAAACTAAAAAGAATATAATAGAGTTTTAAGCAGCTTATAAATGGTTTTGATGTATAGCGAACGCTGATACATCTAGGAATTCATTTTTCCACAAATATTATGAGAATTTATGAGAGGTTGTTGATTATTATAAAAATATGTACGATAATCAAATCTTAATTTGGATGGTGCTTCTTTTTATCCCCATTTTCCCCTCAAAAGGAGTAATGGTTGGGTTGGACTGTAATTTGCAATTTAGTATAAGGCGGAAATTCCAATGAGATGGGTGTGATCGCAGCAAACGTTTCCAGGTTGAAGACCTATTTCATTCTTTACTTACATCTTCTGAAGAATAAACCTATTCCTTTTTATTTCACTCTGCGTGTGTTATAAAGTTTATGGATTGCACAATATATTACAGAAAAAACATAAAACATTTCTAACTTTTTATTTTACTTCATTTCACACACAAAATTTTAAAGTCTTCAAACTTATAGATAAGAAATTTGGTTTTCCCGCATCTTCAAATTAAATCCTTTATATCTTATTAACTTAAATATTATTTAAGAAAGTTAACTTGCTCTTCTATGCATCTATAATAGCGTGATTAACTCCTTCTGGGAGGGGGGGATGATCTCAAAATTGAGGATGAGAAGCTTTCGATATGACGGTTGATTCTCGTCTCACTGATAGATGCAGAAAGAGGTGGAGGTTGACTGCATCCCATTGAAGATAGGGCGTACTTCTCAAGGGAATGGTTGCGCCGTAACCGTTGATGGCCCTCAGAACTCAACCACAGTTCCCACCAGTGGTGTTGTTTGCGGTGGTAGGGTTATTGTTTATATATAACAATTTTTTATAAAAAAAATTCATTCAAAAATTAAGATATTCTTTTTTTAAAAAGGAGAAATTATAATTCAAAATATATCATTTTGTAATAAAATAATTTCGGGATAAATTTGTTCCACAATGATTCAAAAATAGATAACTGTGGGTAAGAATAAATAATAAGTTGGGAAAATAAATAATATAATTAAATTTTTACTATAAAGTTAATAAGAAATTTAAATTATTATAACATTGCTGAATTTAAAATTTAAAAAAATGACATGTTAAAATTCCGGATGGTAAAAAGAATCCAAAAGACAGCAGACTTCATTTAGGAATCTAATCTTAAATTTATTATATTTTTATTCAGTTTGTGGTTTGTTTCGATTTTTAGCTCCTCTTAGTTATAAACTGATTTCGTATAATAATATTTACTTCAGGATTCTAGCTGAAAAATATTTTAATGAAAGCAACACCAGAAAACAGTTTTCATTCACATATGTCAGACATCCGCCAAGCTTTGAGAAAAAGCCAACTTTATATTCCACATCAAAATCAAAACAACTTTTTGGTAAACTTTTAAATATCAACACACTCTAAGCATCGATGGTCAAGGAAATCCAATCAAGTTTCCTGTTCTTTCTTCAGCGAATCAAAGCAGAAACGTCAGGTAAGAAAAGGCGAGAAAAAAAAAAGAAAAAAAAAAGACAGTCCAAGACGGCCTCAGAGGAAAGAAACCACATAATTCTCTTCCAGCTGTCTGGTTCGTCTCCGTCATGTTTTTTTGCGGCTTCCATGACTCACCGTCTTTGAGGTCATGGTGGATGCAAAGATGATGGGGTCATTTTCGGGAGACGCCTTCTCTTGATTCTCTCCAAAGAGAATGCCAAACAATTGTGAGAAAATGACATAAAGCGGTGTGATTCAGAAGGCTGACACTTGAAACAGAAATTACCAGCCACAAGTTGAGGCAGTCTCAGAAGAATGGTGAAAGGATTGTAAAGTAAATAAAATTGTGATAATATAGAGCACACAAAGGCGATCTAAAATAATTCTTCAATTGCAGTTTCTACCTGAATCTTCTTTAATTGTGAGTTGTTTTATGTTTTTAAATATATTATAGAAAGTAACTGCGACAAGTTTTTCAATCATTTAGAAATGTTAAATAAACTGGCCGCCAAATAAAATTTTAAATAGAATTTGAGCAATTTTCAATTTTATGTAGAAGTAGTAGGGAACGATGACTAAAAGTCTTCAACAGAAATATTTCCTATTTGCAATTCTTTATTTACAAATAAAAAATTTTCTTTCGTTTGAAACAGAAAGTGTCTACTGCAGATTTTCCATACTTTGGAAATAGAAAAGCATAACACTGTTATAAAAATTCAAATACAATGACAGCTGAAAATTTTTCTACGAAAATGAATTCAGTTTGAAACATTTTTAGTAATAAAGAAAGAATTTTTTTCTCGATTGAAAGAGAAGTTATCTCTTACGACTTTTTGTTTAATCTTGAGCGTTATATAAATTGATAAACAGATGAAACAGCTGTAACAGCTGGCGTCTTGTGTTAAGGGTAGCTTGTCTGCCCCATGATCTGGTTGTTTCAAGTTTGAATCTTGCTTCAGCATGGTTGCTCTTCACACTGTGTTCTATTTGCGAGGTATGTGGAAGAGCTCCCTTGTAAAAAAGGGGTTGTTCAAGCGAATGTGTGTGTCATTTTCATATGAGCTAGAAGTCAGACTTCAGCAGTTGGGTGCTCAGGCGCCTTTCCCACAAAAACCACTGCACCCACCTTTTCATTGTAAGGCGGATATGACATTATCATCAAAAGAAGCTGCATGTTTTTATTTCATTTGCTAAATAAGTTTTATTTATAATATCACCCCTACTGTCTCATCTACTTGCAAACATGTCAAATTAAGGCTTGTTTTAATTCAATCGTAGTAATAATTACAGATATCAATATAAATTGTAATATATGCTTTTAGATTCGAGTGGCACACGCAATTTTCGAGAACAAAAATTATCTGAATACCCTTTTTTATTTTCAAAATATTTTCAGATTTTATATGAGTAAATATTATTGCTTTAATTGGAACTTCACCCGGACATTGATAAACACAACTTGATACGTTTTATTTTTTTTAAAATACATCATCTGTATTGTTAAGGAAACCAGAAGTAGAATACTTATATGACTTATATCAATATCTTATATTAGTCATTATATACTTATACTAAGTCATTATATCTCAGTCATTATATACTTATATCAATGACTTATATCTTATAATACTTATATCAATTAAACTTTAAATAGAATTTGAGCAATTTTTAATTTTATATAGAAGTAGTAGGTAACGATGACTAAAAGTCTTCAACAGAAATATTTCCTATTTGCAATTCTTTATTTACAAAAAAAAAAAAAAAAAAATCGTTTGAAATAGAAAGTGTCTGCTGCAAATTTTGCATACTTGGGAAATAGAAAAGAATAACATTGTTATAAATATTCAAATACAATGACAGCTGAAAATGTTTCTACGAAAATGAATTCGGTTTGAATACGTTTTTTGATACGTTTTATTTCTTTTTTAAAATACATCATCTGTATTGTTAAGGAAACCAGAAGTAGAATACTTATATGATCAATTAAACAAAACGATATCTAATCAATTTTTATAAATCAAAGTAAAAAATATTTTAAAAACTATAAAAACTTCCAAAGCATTTTATGCAAATCAAATGATCTTATTTTTTACATCGTTATTCACACCGAAAGATTACTCATCCACTTAACAAAGCGTTGTCAAATTCTCGAAACAAACAACACAATTAAGGTCTACAATGGTGCATTTAACTTCGCCGACGAAGGTGGAATGTTAGCGGATGTTATCGAAAGAATCATGAATACCATCGCGAACTAATAGGGTAAGAAAAAATGACTTATCTTCTAAGAACTAGTTTACAATGGGAGGACGTTCCAACAACTGTCACGCAAGTGCCTACCAGACTAGAAAGGACAGTTCAATGTGTTTTAGTTTTTTATTCCCCCCCCCCAAAAAAAATGCAGTTCAGATGCGTGATTGTATTCATTGTTTTGGCATACGGTTTCCTTTTTTTTTTTGCAGGCAAACTTGAATTTTGACGCAGAATCCGCATCTTAAATTTAGATACTGTAAATCAAGGATAATGATATTTGTAAAGATATTACATTGGTTTTGCCGAAATTATAAAATGGATCACAATAAAAAAAGTAATTTATTGATTGCAATAAAAAAGCTTCAACGCTAGATGTGAACTGAAATTTAAATGCTTAATGTACGTATACTCTCAATAATATATTTACTAGGCCCACAATAATATATTTACAGAATAAGAGATTTAATGTTTTAAAATACGATATTAAATTGCTTATGTATATACTTACAATGGGGGATAAATAACTTCATTAGATTTTACTGTGGTAGTAAATTCCTCTGAATGTGATAATGCCATTTTAGTTTCATAGGTATTCTCTGTCAAGAAATGCAGACAAATCAATAGAATAACTTTCAGCTATGATATCTATGAAACTTTCTATATATCTAAGAAATTGTCTATTAAGATCCCAGATTTCGCAGAAAAGAGGATAATAACGGAGTCCAGAATAGTACAATTAGTAACTGATTCGCAATTGAACTATCTAATCTTCATTTTCCTGTTGTTCAGGATTGATATTGATATTTTTGCAATCAACATTTTTGAATATATTTTTTCTAACATTAAGTAGAAAAAGATTAAAGAATGAATTATACATGAATTAGTATAAATGATTAGAGAGTATTCAATGCAATTTTCCTCATAGAAAATTCACGTGTTATTTGCTAGCAATCAAAACTCTAATCAGATCAAAATTAAAATTAATTTAAACTTAATTTTGAAAGAATGGCAAGGCTATATAATTTCTCAAAATCATAAAATAACGCAATAACTATAGCTGATAGCATTGAAAATATGCTGAGAAAATAACGCTAAGAGAATCGAAACATCGACGTCAATCAAATTACTAAGCATTTACCTAAATTCAAAAGCCTGAATTTTGAAAAATAATGCATAATAAAGTGCATTTCAGAGATTTATGACTTACATCTTCTTCAGCCATGGATTTTTCTTCTTGTTTCCTCCATCAATTTCTCTATTATGTTTTGAAAGCTCTGCATTCTCTACAATTCTTCCACCATCTTCCTACACAACAATCATAACTTGGGCTCGGAAGAGCAAACGAGGCGTTAAAGAATAGCTCTTTATTTAAAGTGACTTCTCTTCAAAGGGTGTAACGTATTTTGAAACCATGAATGGAGAGCTACGTGAATCATGTTCACAGAAAAACTACAATTTCAAAATAAATTATCTCTCTATATATATTTTACTAAAATGTTCATTCTTTTAACTTTATTTTTAGAATCTTTATGCTTAAAAATGCTCAATGTCAGTTGAGATATTTCATATTTCCTCAGTAGGTTGATTCAAATAATCCATAACAATAATACAAAGAAAAAAATTATCATAAAGGATATGTTATTCTTTTAATTCATTGAATTAAAGATGCAACGCAAAAAAGGCGTAATGATTAATATCCTCCATGATTAATAGAGATTCGTGAAAAATATGCAATCATTTGCATATTTTTCACGAATCTCTATTTATAGAAAATTATAAAGCTATGAAAACATTATTCTTTTACATTAAATGAAAGTTGTCAATTTATTTTCCACTCAGATACTTTTTATTGACTTTTAGAATCTTGTACCAAATTGTACACCAAATATTGCATATGGCATTGGGAATTGATTCATTTGATGAATATCCTTATTTCCATTGAGTTCATTGTGAAGCGACCATTTTATGCTTATATTTGTGAAAAAGAAAAAAATAATCCGTATACCTTCCATATTTTATAGTAATACGAAAAAAATATGGAACACTTTTGAGTCATAATCTAATTCCAAAGAAATCTAGAATCAAGTTGAAAACATTAAGAAGAAATTTTTACTACATTTGATGAATGTGCTGTTCCTCTGATCATACTGATAATGCAACATATCTCATGTGGAATATCATTCAGATGTAAAATTTTCATTGAAACAGTAATTTCGTTTTCAAATTATGCAATCGGATGATACGGCCGTGATAAAACATAGACGTGTCACGAGACGTTTCAAATGGCTTCAAAACTTTTATATAAAAAGATAAAATATTAACAAAATTTTGATTTGTTAATTTTATTCTTTTAATGAAAATCTTCCAATTATTAGTAATCAAAAGACATTTTTCTGATTAAAACCCTAATGTGCAATTGAATGAAAATTATCTTCTTTTTCTACAACTTTTACGAATTTATTGATTATTAAAATTGTAATATTTTTACTACAAAATCAAAAAATACAAAAAAAAAAATCTAAATTGTATTTATAAAACTTTCAATAAAAAACTGTTGATTTCTGTTTTGAAATTTAACAAAACATGCAATATCATACTTAGTTTCTCTTTGCCTGTTTTTCAGATGCATTAGTAAAAAAATTGCTTTATATCAGACAGCAAACTTAATAAAAAGAAAATCTCACAAGTTTTCATAATAATTTTATTTTAAAAAGTAAAACTGAATTCTAAACACCTATTACCTCAAAAAATTCTGAAATACAAAATTGGAAAAGTGTATTTTGCTAGCGAAATATTTAATTATGAACTATTTTATTAATAATTATATTGAGAATTATTTAACTAATAACTGCTTAATAAATAGCCTTGTAATTCATATTATGCAATTAGCAAGATAAAATAAAATATCACTTCCTTATTACGCGCTTGAACTTTTTACTGTCCATTGTTCCCTATGGCTTTAATTTAAAAACCGAATCTGATATGGTATTCCGATAGTTTGCTCAAATTCCTGCTTATCTTTTATTCATAGTGGTTACTTGAAACCGATCCATGGCAGCCAAGGTCTGACAAAGGGACAAAATCTTATTTTCAAACAATCAACTTGTGAACCACTAAAAAATTACTGTCAGTAAAATAATCTGTTACTTCTGCTTCTTGATGCTCGATTTTGAGATATATGGCATATTAGAAACTACCGCGTCATTTAAAGGTCACAACAATGCTATCCTATTCTTAGAGCTTTTTGCCTGTGAGGAATTAAAGTGGCAGTATAGTCATCCTAATTATATATTAGGAAAAAATAATTGAACACTATTTTACACATAAACATGTGTTGAAATTCATGGTTTTGCTTCATGGAACACAATTCAAATTCAATTACAGGAAATATATGGTTTGGAAAATACCGAATTCGAAGAAAAATGTTTTTTTTAAACATATTTAGTTCTTAAAAATGAAAACTGTTTATAGTATTTTCTTAAAAATTATTGGAATCCATTCTTAATCCACGTATTGTATCTTATTATATGAAGTAACAGTAATGTATGAAAATCGTAAAATTCTATTTTCTAAAAAATGTATTGAAGTTTTTGAAAATGAATTTTAGAATGGTGTTTTGATTTAAATCTAAGTATTTTTTATCTAATGGAATTTTCAATCACAAAAATTATGATTCAACTTTCAATCAGAGTTAATCTATTGTAAAAGGAAGATTTAGAGCAAGATTCAAAGATTCAAGAAACTATAAAGCAATTTACTTTTCAAATAAGAAAGGAACATGCGATGATTATCTGAAAAAGGCAATCAGAGCAAAAAGTTAAACTTTCAAGGTAATTATATTTAAGGCATTTTGAATTTTTTACCGTCATATTTCTTTAGATATCAAACAAACACTTAATTAAATATTAGCGAGTAAGCACATATATGTCGCATGAAAATAGTTTTTTATCTTATTCACCTAGAAGAAAAGTCAGAAGTCGGTTCAGAGTAACCTCAAATCTGTAGAATATCAAAACATCAAACCAAAATAATGACAAATAAAAATATATATATATTGGTTGCAATGGCGTGCATGGTAACAAATATCATCACTTTGCATTAATCGATACAATGTATTCTAACAACTTATCAGTTGTCAAGTTTTTCTTAATGCGCATCATAAAACGAGCCATTTTCAAAAGTAACATTTCAGACGAGTTATTATTCATACTTTTTCTGAGAGAAAAAAAAATGTTTATTGTAAAAGCAGGTTCTCTCTCTTTCTCTCTGGTGATGTGTTTAAGTATCGACAGATTGTTCACTGAATAATCCATGCTTCCATTTCGTGCAACGTAGCTGTTTTTCTTTCCATAATTGTTTATCTGAATACTTTTCTGCACAAAAATGGGTGTGTATGTTTAGGATAGCAACAAGTTCTGTAGCAACAGATCGCGTGGGTGAACAAAAAATTTTCGTACTGCACATTAGTTTTTGCATTTCCGTGTATTGATTAAAGATATTTTATGGCTGTCTCTACAGGTAACCTTTGAAAGCTTTGAGAAGAAATTTAAAAGTTTATTTGTGATCGCCAAGAATTATTATTACGCAAGAAATTTCGATTATTGTACGCCTATCAATTAAGGTCTATTTAATTTTAATTTAAGAACAATTAAATATTTGAAATTAAAGTAGATTTTTGTTTAAAAATGAGTGTTTTAAAAGAAAAAAAAACTATCGATCTCACAAATTTAGAAAAAGTAATTATGTAAAAAAGAGAATTTCTAAAAAGTAAAGCAATAATAAAGTATAGCATAACAAGCTTAAAAATGTTTAATCAGAAAACTGCACATTTTTTAACGAGAATAAAAATAAGAAAAATTATAATATATGTTTTATTAGATAAAGTCCTTTCAGAATTTTATATTGCTTTAGTAACTAAGTCGAAAATACATTAGTTGCGTAAAGTGTTCGAGTAAAACGAAGCTTCAAGGTCTTTTCTGTTATGCATAAAACTAAGTCATCAATTGCGTAAAGTATTCGAGTAAAACGAAGCTCCAAGGTCTTTTTTATCATGCATAAAACTAAGTCATCATCCCTTTAAAAATAAAGATAAATTATCTTCATACTTGCTAAAATATTTGTAGGAAAGGATTAATAAATTAATAATAAATACTATCTTACTAATTCTTAAAAACATTTTTAAAGGACTTCATTCGTACATTCATCAAACATGATAAATTACGTATCTAAATAAATTACAAATCCGTTTAAATTTCCGAAAAATATTTAAGAAGAATAGGCTTTAATATATTTTGATGTTTACATTTTTACATGAAATTAAAAAGTATTCCCTATTTAAAAAAAATGGTTTTTATTCAGTCTGCACAAAAATGAGCGAGCACTGACCTGTGATAAATGAAAGAATTAAAAAATATATATATCCTTAGCTTTCAACATACTAAAATAAAAAAAAATGAGTAAGGGTCGCTTAGCTTTAATTCAGAAAGAATAAAATTAATTTCCGATGTCAAAAAGTTCTTTGAGTTAGTAAACATTTCCTTTGGGGTTTGAACACACAAGGGCGTTGGCCCCGACGATCTTGGCTTCGAATTATATTTCATTCCTTTTGAAGAAAAAAGATCTCATCGAAATAACACGGAAGCCTTTTTTTATAAAAAGTAACAGAAAAAACCAATACGGAAGTTTCTAAATTTCCAATCAACTAAAACAAAATTCTGACGCGTTTTTATTTCGTGTTTCATATCATTAAGAAGAAATTACTATAAAGATATTTCTCAATTCTGCATCGACGAATCCAATCTCTTTTTTTTTCTTACAATCCAAGAAATTAGAAGTATCGTGTTTCATTCTGTAATAACACATTAATATATAACTTTTACGATTGCTTTTTTTTTTCATCTTATAATTCCTAAGAACGTTTCAAGCACGTAAGAGACTTCCAGTTATTGAAAATTGTTACATTTGATTTTTTTATCGATATTTTTCTAGAGATGTATAACGATATTGATTGAAGAAGTTCAATCAAATACCGTGTTCTGTCATATTGTACAGAACTAATAAAAAGGGAAACTTCCGCAAATCGATGGTTTCCAAGTGCTACCGTGCAAAATCTTCAAACTAGGTCACACAGACAAAAGACAAAATTCAAAATGCACTATTTCAAATCAATCGCCAACTTATTTCAAGTACCATAACGTGCACCAATGCTTTATTTCAGTTAAAAACAAATGCATGGACTTAAGAAAAATCAGGCAAGATCTATTGACAATTCTGTCTACATAAGGTAGAAAGCTGTCTTTCGTTTTATGTCAATAAAATGCATACATTTAAAATATAGTTACTGTAATAGTTTTCAAACCTTACATATTAAAATAATTTTAGTTTTTCTCATGAAGAAAGGTAGACCTTAAATAAGATACTTTATTATAAAAGTTTTAACAGCGTAACACTCATAAATTTCTCCATTATTTTTTTTTCATTCGTTTTTGAAGAATATTTGATGGCGTATAAATTCTTGAAGCATAGAAGAAAAATCGGCCAATTGTGTTCCTTTTTTTTATCTATTGTTTTACTTTTCCCGATTTCTGACAAACATTTCCCAGTGAACCATATTTCTTATTGATCTTTAGGGTCCAGAAATGCTCTAATTGTCTCAGTATCACTGAGGTTGTTGCTTTGCGACTTATGACACTTTATAAGCACTCTGAGAGTTATCTTTTAATAGGTTCTTTTGTTTTGTCAGTAGCGCCAATTAAAGCCAATAATACGATTCAGCTGCTTCATATGCCACATTAGCTTGCATTATCCCTTTTTACAGGGGAGGAGGAATTCACACACCTCGAAGATAGTACACAGAAGAACAACCATGCACGAACTGAGGAAGCCCAAATTGAGGGGAAAATCTACCCCTATGCTAGTAGGCCGGCAGCATCACCGACGTAATCTACTTTGTTAAGTATTTCTGCTTTCAGCATAATAAAGAGAATTCTGACATTTTCTTTTATTTGTCTTCATTCTTCTGTTCCACCTCAATCAGCTTAAAATGTTAGACTGATTTTAAATTAAAATTTAATTTTTATTTTAGTTCCAAATCAAGATTATTCAAATTTCTTTAGTTCTCATTTTGGTTCTGCGTAAAACAGCAAGATTAATATTGCTAGCAAATTACTTCACAACAATAATATAAACAGATTTTTAAACACTCTTTATGTCTGCACTATATTTTCTAGACGAAGTGATAATTTACATTTACAGTTAATTTGAAATTTAAAAACAAACATCGAAAATCTTAAAATATTTTGACCAAAAGGTGTTAGGTCAAAATTAGGGCGGTTAGGGCGAAATTCAATTAAATTTTTGCAATTACGATGGCTCAATTACGCCAATCAGAAGCCCGTATTTTTGTAAACATATCGCATTTTTAGATATGTAAAAATACATGCCTTTAATTGATCAAATTTGATTTTGGATTCTGATTGAAGGCGTTGATTGACAAATCCAGGATTTTGATTGACCATCATAATTGCAAAAATTTAGCTGAATTCCGCACTAGGAAGCCATGGATTTACTAAATATAGTTTGTGTGTGTGTGTGTGTGTGTGTGTGTGTGTGTTCATGCGATATATCAATGAAGAAGCTATAATAAAATTGACTTATTTTACACTAAACTGATAATTTTTTTTAAAAAAAAAGTTCGTTAAAAAAATTAAGCATAAAATAAATTTTCTATCTGATTTGGGGCCCCCTTCTGATGTGGAAGCCAGGGGCAACTGTCCCGTATGCTTCTGCCTTAGTCAGGCTCTGCCTAAAACATAATCTTGAAACTCGATGTTGTATTTATTTGAATGCGATATAATGGCTAAATCGATAGCTAATTTTCTTTCACAAGTGGACAAAATAATCGGAAATTTGTTTCAATTTTTTTTTCAAAATCCTTATTTTTTATTTCGAAATTTTTAGTTATCAATAATAATCCTGGAAAATCCAAGATTTGTTGTCTGGTAAAATACGATTCGATTCAATGTTTCTTTTAATGCGTTTGCTATGGTCAACGCATTTTACATAATAAAGCGTTTTACATAATAAATCGCAATTTAAAGAAAAACTTTGTTTCTTATTTCATTTAAATCTTGCTTTTAATACCTGGTTCCAAAGTGTAACACTCTATTTTTTCTAACTCTAAATTATCAGCTGTCCGGTGGTTTTTATAATAGGGTTACCAACACTTTACTACACGAATGGTGGCAAATTCAAATCTTGTGTTGATTTTGGGGCACCCTTTATGTTACATAAGTCATAAAACATATTCTGTAATACATCCCACAATTCAGCGACGAATAAGAAGAATAATTCTTCTTTCTGATCTTCAATTGAAATTTTATGTTTATGAATATTTCTGGCGAACCAGAAATCAACAAATGCAACTAATATAAAATAAAGTAGGTTTTTCCCTGCCATGCATTTACGAAGAAGAAAATTCTATCGAAAATATCTGCACCAACAATGTTAGTAAAATCAAAATTTTAGAAAAGCTAATGCAGTTTCTAACTTACAATTTGCAATATAGATCATAACAACAAAGCCGGTAAAGACATTTTTTCTGAATAACATGCATTTTTAGTAAAATGAAATACATGTTTTAAGATATTGAACTTCATTCGCCCCGAAATACAAAAATTTGCAATTTCTTGGAAGCATTTTTTTTTTCATTAAAAAGAAAGATCTCTTTTCTTGAAATGTAAGTTTTTTTCCTTAATAAAAGAAAAAATATCCCACAATAAATAATTCTTACATACCTTACATGCTTTCAATGTGGGAGTGTTTAGCTAAAATATGTGTCGATAATTGTGTCGCGTGATATTTAGCAACGGAAACCAGAGAAATACAATAACAGTGCGTGCTGTTGGGACCAATTTTTAAAAAGCAGCAATACAATTGAAAAAATGCTCGTTTGTTGGAAAACTGCAAAAAATAAGAGGGAGGAATCCCGAAATTTTTGCTGAATAGAGATTTTTTTTTAAAGGGGAAACAGCTTGTATATTGACAATGAAGATCCATTCCCAAGCTTCTTATTACTAAGATTTATTCACTAATTCTTCTGATTTTTCCATCCGATGTTTAATCCATCGGATGGAAAATAATAAGAATAACATAACTCAAGTTTCCTTCAAATTTTACAATCTTTTAATCAAAAAATCAAAGACCAAAGACAATTTTCAATTCGGATTTTTTCATTACCCGAATGTGCTCAATTTTTTGACTGTGCGGAAATTATGCATGCATAGAGGGGAAAATAGCTTCTCATAATGTATTTTGTTTTCTAGCAGGATCTTCGGCATTTGCGCTGGAAGCACATTATAAAACGCATGCTTTTTCAGGAATACTTTTACATGAAAGAAACTACCAAAAATTATTAAAGTAATAATCTAAGAAATGAAATTTTAAACGCATTGCACGAAATGTCAATGAACCAAAAATTGGAAAATAAATAAGAAAAAAAAGGACAATTAATGAAAAATAATTTAAAAAAAATTACTGAAATATATCAGTGAATTTTTGTTCTTCAATCATCACTATTATACCTTGACGGAAAATGTAAAATTTTTCAGTAATAATTCTATAAATATTTAACTATGTTTATTCAAGGACCTTTTCACTTAAATTATGAAAGAAAACTTACATTACATGACATATAATCTTACATTAAGTTACCTAATACTACAAATATAGTATGTAAAATAATAATAATAAGTTTCTCAGTTTTCGTGGCTCAAATATTATTTTTCTTATGATTACGATTCGAAATCTAAGAGGTTTTGATTTCGAATAAAACACAGTTAGGTTCAAGTAACAGAATCTCTTAATAATTATCAATAATTGCATTCTCTTTACAAAAAATATCATAGTGCACACTTAAACAAATGTATTAGAATAAATAATCAGTTTTTATAAAATTCTATCTTGGCGATTTCTCCATTAGTGTATGAACTCTGCTTAGTAAAATTTTTAAAAAATCATAGCCTCTTTATGAATTGAGATAGATTACATGAAGCTACTTTGATTTCAACCATAAATCATTATCTGCAAGTCAGATGAAGGGCACGGTAAAAATTTCTGAGCTTTTTTGCTCATAACAAAGTATGGAAGAGGGATTTTAATTTTAACCAATTTATTAATAATTAAAAGCACGATTGATTATGCATATTTTATGCAAATCATATTAAAAATAAATATTTTAGTGAAATGTTAAAAAAATTGTGGAAAAATATGCCATATTATCATATTAGTATTTAAACGCAGTAATGTGATTTTTTATAAACTCATTAAGAAACGAAAAAGAGATATTTAAAAACCAAATTATGATCTTTATTTTTTAATAAAATTGATTAGTTAAAATATTTACATTTTTCAAGCAAAATATGTTACAGATTTATTTAATCTATAATAAATAATTCAAAATTAAAGGATAGATATAAATGCCAATGGAACAAATGTGTATGACAGTATTATGAAGCCAAATAGTACAAAGCTCACCACATAATTGCATTATAAGTGCCGGCACCGGCATAGTGGTTAAATTTTTCTCAGCATTCCTAATTTACGTTTAATATATTTAATAACACACGAATAAAAAGCAATGCAGTAAAAGCATTCCGAGAGAAATGAAAAAATAAAGTATTAACCGCTTAACTGTTTTGCCCGTATGCCATACGTGCATCGATTTATCGAATTTTGATAGTTGTAAGCAAAAAATAAATCATTCATAACGATTATTATAATACAAAATTAAAATTACTTTGAATACATAAATAAGTAAATTATTCAATGGATTTTCATTTGAATCAAAATAAGAAAATATTCCAAAAATAGAAGGTATCTTATTAGACAGAAAATAAAAAAAAAAAGCAATTAAACGGTTTAGAACCAAAAAGGCTAATTTCTTCATCACTTTGTTTTTCAATAAAATTACCATATACGGAGTGCCCAATTAATCGACCATATAAATCGAAAAAAGGATATCCAACATGAACAGCATATTTAATTGAATATGCTATACATTAAGGAAAATTATGCTAATAATTGTGCTAACACACTTAATCAATTAATCTGAACTTTTCTTACTTTAATACATCAATGATTACAAATTTTTTATTATCTAGATATATTTTATTTGTTCATAGGAATATTTTAATTAGAAACAATTAGTTACATTTCTTAAAGTGCCATTAATTTTGATGGAAAATATGACATCCATAAGCGGCAAGGATAACATCAAATCATTGTACACTTTTCATAATATATTAAAAAGAAATAAATCAATATACTTTTATTTAGTTGCTTTGAGTTGCAACAAAAAATATGTTACGTAAATTTTAAAATTTGTTATTTGTTTCTTCGGCTGTTTTATTCTTAAAAAAAAAAACCAGAATAGTATAAAATGTTTTGAATGACTATTATGATTGATTTTTTAAAACTATTTACTGATACCTTCTTTATTGATTAAATCGTTAGATATTAATATCAGAAAACTGTATACTGATTAATACCTATTGTTTAGCTTGCATAAACACGTGGATAATTAAATTAAATAAACAAAACCTATGCCTATATCGAGTGATGATTAAGAGATAGATGGCAAAGTAACATGATTTAAAATGGAACTATTTCTATTTTTGTCATCATTCTTATTACAAAATAAATTAATTATAAAATAAAATTTATGTTATTAAGCTATTTTAACATTGATCTTGATAAAAATTATTCGCAGGTAGAGTGGTAGCAAATTTGAATAAATCGTAGTTGTTCAAAAAAAAAAGCTATATGAATCGCCATATAACGAAACGTTAATATGTAAAATTGGTTCTTCTCATATTTTAGATTGAAAAAAACAAACACTAGAAATCAGTGTAATCCAAAGAAAGAAAAATTGGGAGAGAAATAGGAATAAATAGTAAAAAAAGTTTCAAAGCGTAAATTTGAACGAGCTACACAGAAATAAATTTATTTAAATCTATATTTTTATCTTGTAAGCTACAATTTCCTAGTGAAATAAAGAGTAAAAATATTGCAAAAATCTCTATTCAGTTATATCCAATTCTGTCTTTGAATGTCTTTCCCGCATAAAGGCATATTTGGGATTCACAACGTAAGAGCTCTTTTATACTTGTGTCACCAAAACTGTATACTAAAAATTTTATTTTAATTATGTTAAATATCAATAGCAGTTATTACTTTAAATTCGTCTCTATTGACGGATAGAAAAAGTTGCATTAGTGCCGTGGATTGCAAAAATCACTCCATTGTTTGATAATTTTAAGATAAAACATATCTTTAGCAATAGTAATATACAAAATAGTAACGTTTATCAAATTTTAGATAATTTTATTGACAAAAATTGTAAATTTTACCAAATAAAATAATGAATATGCATAGATCTAATATTGAACTTCAATAAAGTTCAAATTTCTCTGTCCGCGATTTCATTGGCATTGAAATACATTTAAATGCATTTAGAAACTTGAAATGAGGAAAATAATTTAAAAATATAAATGAAATAAAAATATAAATCAATAAAATACAAATGAAAATACAATAAAATTATTATTTATTAAATAAATTTAATTGCATTTTTGTGTTTTTAATTAGTTCTCTTATCAACATAAACAAATTTGAAAAGAAAAAAAAAACCCTTTTTTTTAAAAAAAATTCGTATAACTAAACTATTGTTTATAATTTATTCTTCAATTCTTCTTTTATTTAAAAAATATATTTTTAAGTATGCAGAAACAATAATATTACATAAGTAAATATCTATATGCTCGAGTGTAAATTTAAAAAAATTAGAGAAAAAATTGCACAGAACCAAAACTGGCATCATTGATAAGCTTTATTTTTTTTAAAAAAAATAATTAAAATGGAATGAAAATGATTATTTAAATACTCCAATTTCATTAGATCGTGAAAGTTTGACTAATTTTTAAGTAGAAATCTAATTTAAAAAATTTAAAAATCGCTTCTCAATAAACAGTTCTCGCCCAAGAAATAACTATGTCCTGAACTTGGTAGCTGACGGTTCAAAGATTTGCCCCAAAGAATGTTTTGAAGTTTTTTTTTTTTTTAATTTATGCATATGGAAATTTATATTTGGCATTATTATCTGTAAACATGATCAATAATCCAAGATTTTTTCTTAAATGTCGGACAATAAATATTAGAGAAACTTACCATTATTTTTAACAATTGCGGTTGATATTCAATCTTTAATAGATCTTATGAATTCTCTTAATTTTTAATTTAAGAAACATTGCAGAACACTTAGAAATAATGAAGAATTATCGAAAATAAAATGACATCCTTGAGTGCAAATTGAAAATCGAATCTTGGTACAATTAGGTTAAATTAAATTATAAAATTGAACATCCATTGATAATTATTAACAACCAATTACTAAATTCACAATAGTAATTATCAATCTAAAATTATTAATTACACATTAAATTTAATAATTATTTATTCCTTAGATAATCTAACCGAAATTACTTATAATTATTATATTTATGATCACCTATCTATTTTTAAAAATCAAAATGCTGAAAATTAAATTCCTAAATTTTTATTCAAAAATATAAATATATTTCTTACCATATTGTTTTAGAAGAAGGTAGACCTGCCTAAAATATTGCAGATTAGAAAAATTAAATAGTTCTTGCAAGTCCGACTTGTGATGGGTCGACAGCGAGAAACTAAATTATCTTTCTCTGGACAGTCCGCTGCTTTTGAGTTCTGGGAGAGAAGCAACCGATTTGATTGGCCAACCCAACGATGATGTCATCCACGACTCGCCGCTTTTATTGGAGAATTCTAGAAATTGCACGGAAACGTAATGTAAGGGGTTAGGAATCTTTTTTGTTATTATGCAATCTTAACTTTATGTTGTGATTTCTCAGAAAGCATACGCTTCGCTGGAAGTCAGTCAGAAAGTCGTGAAAAAAGAAAGGAAGAATTGTATGTAAGGAAGAGAGAGAATAACAATAAAAAATATTAAATAAAAACTTTTTTCCGGTTCGTAGGTTTTAAAGATTCGGCCATACATCAAGCAGATTGGGTTGAATGATATTTACAAAACTTTGAATTCATTCTGAATATAGCTTGAACTCTTGAATAACTGTTTATCTTTTTTCTGTCCCTTTAGAATATTATCAATGATTTATAAAACAAAACAAAAATTAATGAATTTTGAGTGTGTATGACAGTACGATTCGTATAATATAAAGTAGTAACTTTTTCACAAAGAAGATTATTTTAAGAATGACAGTTATCATTCTGAATTAAGAAATGTCAACATTCAATGAGCGAAAATAATTATTAGTGATTAACCATTATCATTTTTCCCATTTTTTAATATTATTTTTTTACTGAATTCGAAGAGAAATTGTTTAATATTTTTTTTTTTCAAAAAATATACATAAAAAAAATATTTACAGCAAGAATCTTTGCAATAACGTTATTTTAAAATTTTTGAATATTTATTGAAAAAGGAGATGGCGTACATAAAAAAATTAAAAAAAAAAGATTTTAAAATTTGTAGGTTTTGCTTTACAATTATAGAACCATAGCTTGTGAAGACAAAGTCAAAGATTTGAACCACTATTTAATACACTTAATTCTTAAAATAAAATCAATAATATCTAGACAATTCCATCCAATCTAAAATGTTAACAACTTTATTGGTATATTTGTGTTTGTATGGCTATGCTTGTGTTTGTGTGCCTGTGCTTGTGTATGTGTGTTTGTGTTTTACAATGCGGAGAGCTGGTTATAGAGCAGCAAAATTTAAAATTCTAGAAATTGCACAAAAAACTTTTTTAATAAATTTTGCAATTCTATTAAAGGGAATATGCGTTTCGAAATTATCTTTTAAAAATTTTAATTAATTCAAATTAAACAAAATTAAGTCTCATCCTTGTTAACTTTGGTAATATTATAGTAAACAATTATTTTTTCACCATTTGAAAATTATTCTTTTCCCTCGTATAATTTAGCTGTCGTTCATTTTTTAAAATTTAAATAAATTCTTAATAACATTTTAAACAGCGAAGAGTGTTAAAATATTAGAAGAATATTTGTCCGATGATTTTCAATCTTAATTTTTTCTATTCTACTATTCTGTTTGATATTAACTAATTTCATCTGTGAATATTAATTTAACTCTACTTAATTTTCCATTCATTATGCCTTTTGAGAATCCAAAATTTGATCTGATTCCTTTGATTTGAATTTATTATGAAAAGAGAAAATGATTTTTGATTACACAAAGCAAAACGACAATTATTTTCAAATATAAATTATTCAGTTATTTTTTATCAGAACCTCAAGCTAGAATTTAAAAATATACAGATTTTTTAAATTCAACTATTTATTTAAAAACTTATTTTTAAAATTACATATATTTAACTGGCAACATGCTGATCCAAAAATACCTTGAGATTCGATATATAAGCGAAATTCGATATACGATCTTTGCCAGAAATTTCGAAAGAAATCTTTCATAGGAAGTTTGTCAATCTTTCTGTCCGAATCAAAGTGAACACAGTAATTTCAAACAACAAACAGCTTGATCTGTAAAAATTAATAAATATTAAAATATTAGTAATTATTAAAAACAGCATCTAAATTATAGATTCATGTCAAACTTTAAAGCAAAACTGCCTGTCGGTGTGTACATATGTATGCATATAAACGCAATTATACCAAATTGCAAAGACTTAAATAAATAAATTTTTATATTTGTTGTTGTCGCTTAAATTGTGATTATTTATCAAATTTTAATTTTTATCAGTTGACGAAAAGGCGACAAAAATTTGTCGAAGATTTTCATCAGAGCACTACAAAGTACGAAACACTCATATGCAGGATGCTGGAAATCTCTGAAATAGTAATAATTAGTATTAAAATGTACCTATTTAAATGCCATTTTTGTGATGTTTTTATGGTACTTTTCTGTTATACGGGCGCAAGACGTCGCCAATGTGAGCCAAACGCAAGTCGTCAAGTGATGTGAATGGCAAAACAAATGTCACCAATGTGAACGAAACGCGAACAAAGTGGACAAGTGAAGATCAATTTGACGAATTTGAATGTTAGACATGATTTTGCATTTTTGGCGACTTTTTGACGATTTTTCACTTTGTTTCGACTAACAGTTATTTGACGATTTTTTGGCGATTTTTTCATTGCGCCTGTATAACGAAAAAATGTTGTTTCTCTTGATCGTATCAAATATCGTATTTTATCTAAATAAACTAAAGATTAAAATACTCAGAATTAGGATGTTACATAATTTTTTATACCAAGTATGCTTATAGTTGAAGTATGTTTAAAATTGAGAAATATTTCATTACATCTTTCCTTCAGGATTAAGACCCTAAAATAGATGGGAATATCGACTTTTGTTTAAAATTATCTCTGGGGCTTGTATTTGAATACTTTGCAAATTTCAAAAGAATTGGACAAATATTGTGTGAGGAACAAAGTCATCTTGACTGATGCGATAGCCAAGGCCTCGCCTTCTTACATGTTTTATGTTATTTTTATTAGTGATTTTTTTGCTTTAAATTAAGATAAAAATTTTTCGTTCAACATTTACTTTTCTGAAAACTTCATGGTTTATTCAACGTTTGTTAGTAGTTTTGATCATTTCACTTGCCTTTCTATGTTAATTGCCCTTCCAAATGTAGAACATTTATGAAAAAGGTGAATAAGAGGTAAAGCGAGATTCTAAAGATTTAGTTATTTAATTAAATCCAAAGATTTTCCGAATAAAACAGTTTCAATAAACATTTTTGATATTTGACTGTTAAATTCATTAATAAAATTAAATCGACTCCATTTATGTTTATTTAAAAAAATTAATTTTAGTAAGACAAAATTTTAGCTGCTTTTCACATTATAGTGTCTTTTTCATGTTAAAAATACAGATAAGGAAGTTTGTATAGACGTGTTTAAATCTATTCTCATGAAATCCTGCTGTTTTAAAGATATTTCCATTTTATATTTTGCTTAAATAGTTTACAATTATTACTAGGCATTAACAAGCATTTGAAGGGGGAAAAAAGCTAATACCGATTTCCTAAATATATTGGGTATAAAAAACAGTAAAACAAATAAAAAATTGTTATTAATAATTCAACTATTCATTTCTATTAACTATTTAATGTCGTCGATTAATCTCTATAATTAAATTGATCAATGATTAAGTATGGAAAACGGTAAGCCATATTACTGACTCTCCGTCGCGCCCGAAAGCAATCAGATATAAACGGACCGCCGCTGCAGGCTAGAACTGTGGTTGAGTCCTAAGGGCCACAGTACAACCCTCCTCGAAGGAAATACATCCCATTATCGATGGAAGAAATCAGATCACTCACCTTTATTGTACCCACCGGGATGGTGAGATCTAACCACCATGACGGAAGCATATCATCCCCTATTACGATGTACCCCTCGGAGGTTATGGAAAAAAATTAAATTTTATAATGTTATTATTTTCTCATTTTAAAATATTTGATTATTATTGAAAAAAATACTAGTATATCATTGATTGATTTAATTGCTATAGTATCGTGTTTGTATATTTAAGCCCGTTTTTCTTATATTGTTTTTTTTTAGATCATGACTACTGCAAACTACTTAAAGTCAAATTCTTTTTATTTAAATTGCTTGATATCATTTCTGGAAATTCAGATGTATCAACTTGAGAGAATTAGGTGCCTGTTTTTAAAAATATTTATTAAATTTTTTTTTTAAGTAGCAAAAGTGAAAAAACAGTATATTTTCCCAAGAAACATCGCACAATTTTTTGAATAAATATTTTTTCTTCTAAATCATTTTAGATTGAAACCAAATGCATAGATCAATTAAGTTTATTAAGAGGATTCTTCCAAAAAAATTAATCAACAAATACTGAAAAATGAACAGGAAGAAAAAATTTAAAAAATGGTAATTTTTTACAGGAAATTTAAAAATTTAGATTTCTGGACAGTAAAAATATTTTTAAAATCTAAATTTCTGAATAATTTACCTTTAACCACAGTAAAACAAGGCAAATTTTGTAAAATCTGTAAAAATAAAAATAAAAAAGTGGTAACAAGTTTTCTTAAACTTTCAATCGATATGGAAATAAAAAGAGGAAAATTTACTTCGGATTCTCTAAATAAATTTACCTATAATTCGTGACAATGGTGTTTGCAATGGAATTACTTCGCAACAGACCGTATGTCGTGTGATTAAACAAAGTCGGCATCTGCAAATTTCCAATTAAATACCAATTTGGAAAAAAAAAATACTTCCGGTAAAGTGTCTGTAGCTTTCTCTAAATAAGAGTATTATAATTTCTGTTGTTGTTTCTTATGGCACTTGTCATTGGACAAGCCAGCTGTTGCGAAAGCAGCTATTTAAACCGATAAAAACCGTCTCTTGTTTTAGTAGCGCCAACTAAGGTCTAGAATACGACTTTGCCACTCACTCATTACTCATTCGCTTGCCCATCCCCTTTTTACAGTTGGGCACTTTCCTACCTCTTACAGATAGAACAGAGGAAGAACAACCATAGCCGAGCCGGGACTCGAACCCTGGACATCCTGATCACAGATAAGATACGCTAGCCCTATGCTAGGACGGCGATATTGTACTTCTGATATGCTCAAAGGAACAAAAGATCACAGTATTTAAAAATAAAGTGCAAATTTAAATTTAAAATTCTATAACCGTTCTTCTGGTTAGGAATAGAAAAGCCAGCCAGAGTTACAGATCAATAAGATTTTTAGATTGTGCGCACCTGCTAATACAATTTCTTCATAATACTTGCAGTTTTAATGAGACAAACAGTAATATTTATTTTCTAGAGGTGAATTCAGATAAATATTTTTATTCAATAGAGTTAGCATTTTTTTCTTCTGTAGCCAGCCAAATTAAGCAGTTAGTTCATTATCTTTATATTATTTAGGAAAATGTCAATTTTTTTCCATCTGATTCAAATATAGACGAAAATAATCAAAGGAATAAAGCTCTCTCTTTTACAAAAATACTTCGACTTATTGTAAGGGAACCCAAACTCTTGTCGCTATTATTGCAGATATTTTATCTTATGTGTGTTTTTTTTTTTTCCTTTGGCTTATTTAGGATTATTTTTCCATGCTGAATAGGCCCTTTTGAAGCAGAGTTTTGGTAAAATTCTGGCTTTCAATGTTTAATTTTGACAGATAATTATAAATAAGATCTAATTTCAAAAGAAATCTTTGATTAAAATTTTGTTTGTAAAAACTAAATTCGAATTTAAAAGATATATTTAAAATGAAGTCATAGTTCTTAAAGCTCATGAAAACAAGGCGAATGTTCTAAACATCTATTTTTTTCTTTCTTCGTTTAAACATAATACAGATAAAAACTTTCTTAAAGGATAAATTATCTTATTTTTTCTTGTTCTGTTAAATTTATAAGTTACTTTTTTTTCGCTGTTGTTGTAGAGATGACTATATTTCAACTTATAAACACGATTTTTCCTCTTAACCATTGGTAACATGA
>JAPMOQ010052033.1:264663-287240 GCA_026543055.1 Argiope trifasciata
ATATGATATCCATCGAAAAGGCAAGTCCGATAACCTCTACGCAAATGAGGATTTCTTATTTCTGCTTTTTGATCTGCAACATGAGAAAAAAAAAATCCAAAAGAAGATTTTGAAACATTTTTTCACTCATCGCTCACCATTGTTATCCAAACAGGACACGTGAACTGTTCGCTGAATCTGGCAGACGATTTGCCCTAGGGCAGGTCAAAAACATTTCGGAATCGTCTGTCTGCGCACGCTTATAAGACAGATGAGAAAAATTACGGTGTTTCAGATCCAGTAATGGGCAGAGGAAGATATGGATAACTATAATTTAGTCAAAAAAATATACATGCATATTTCTGGAAGTAATATTCTTGATTGGGTTATGATTTTTCATATCCATCTATCTTTTACCAGATCGTTGATAGTTGATTACTCTTTAAAGCTGCTTAAAATAATTTTTATTTGCATAATTAAATTTTTTCAGCCATTTGTCAAAATTCAAAGCTGAGTAAGCAAGATGATTTTTTAAAGCGAGTTGTTAAAGTAAATTTCTGTAGATTCCTACTTTAAATAAAAGGATTTGTAAATTCAAAGGGAAGTCATTACTAATTCTTAAAATAAAAAAAACATATATTGAAATATTTTTGTAAATATTTGTTGCTTTAAGATATGACATTTCAAAATATGCTCGATGGCCAATAATCATCCAAAACTAGATAGCGAAGCAGCTGCTACTAATGAAATTTTAGAAAAATCTGCAAAATAAAAAAAATGCAAAAAAGACAATAAAGCCACTTTTGAAATTTTTTAATATTCTGGGTATGGTCTATGCATACAGCTGTGATTTAAAATAAAATCAATAGGTTTTTATAAGTACAAACGCCCTGTGAATTATTTGTTCTTCGTTGTTAAAAAAACACTTCTTTTTTTTGTAACTTAATTTTTTTAAACAATATTTTATCATATATATAAAAAAAGAAAATGGCTGGTATCAGATGATATATATACAGGATGATTGGTAAAATCGTTTGAAGACCTTTAAATTATTGAAGAAAGCTGATATTCTTAAAATCCTAAAAGTAATAGAAAATTCAATAGTATAAGATGAAATTATCAACCCTTCTCTTGTCGACATCATAGTAGTTGACCTTATATTACCGTTAAATTATAAAAAATGTCATAAAGACAAAAGATGATTGAAAAACCATTGACGACACAAGGAACATTGTTAACTTTATTTGGCAGACTATATTGATTTGTGGTTAGCAACATGAAGTTAGCAAACAAAGTTTGCTGTAATAGAGTAAAAAATGAATGTGTATATATATATATATATATATATATATATATATTGAAAAAGCAGTCGCTTTTTGGTGCTTAAAATTACTGAATATTCACGTTTATTGCGTGTAGACGAGATTTGTTTCATTTCAGAGTTCTGCATCATTGTTTTGCATGTCTGAAATGTCTTATTATTATGTTAGTAATTCTCAATCCAATAATAATAAATTAACAATGCAGTTCTGAAGAATAATGTTTTTCAAATGCCTTCAACCAATTAATTAATAAAATTATTAACAGTTAAAACATGAAAACATTTTAATTTATTTAAATATCTATAAAATTAAACCCATTTTTACAACATTTATTAATTGTCTCTAACATGTTTCAGAACTTTCTTACTTTTCTCTTAGGAAATGCTCAAGATTATGAAGACAATTTATTTTAAAATATTAAAGATAATTTTAATAGATTAATAATAAAATATAAGAATTTGTTTGTAATTAGCAGAAATTAAATGCTACTAATCTGCTAAAAATAGCAGGCACTGATTTCAAAAATTATTTAACATAATGAAATAATTTATTCATAGATTTATTTTATTGGATATTATTTTCTTTCAATTTATAATCAGGAATGTTTAATTCATTAGAAAAGAGACATTTAATTATTAGGAAGAGCATAACATGAAGAAGTTTTGTGTAAAAGAAAAGATTTGGCAACGTTACATATTCAATACATTTCGGGAACTAAGCAAAGCCTAGATTATATTAGGAAGTGTTAAATATAATTAATTGGCTACGAATATATTCATTGAAGGCACTGTGGGATTTATTTAAATGACAATTACATCTTACCTTTATAAGCGTTGATTATAGAATTTGCTAAAAAGACATTTAAAAAATCTGTATCTAAACAAATAAATGTGCAGATAGATTTAAAAAAATACAGATATAATTTATAGATTTATTTGTACTTCATAGATAAGTTCATATAAGCTCATAAGTTTAAAGTATTTTTCCTTTACATTTTTTACATGGATTGTTTTTTATATATTGGCATAGAAGAAGAAATTTTTTTACTAAGAGCATACTAATTTATTCCATCTAATACGAAGAAAGTTTTGTCCAAGTTGTTGTTCTAATTGTTGAATTTGATTTCTTTACAAAAAGCAATAAAAATCTTTATCCATATAGTAATACTGTATTTTTTAAATATATAATAAATAATAAATAAATATATAAATAAATAATATAATGTAAGAATTTGACAGCCTTAACTCAGATACTTAGATGCGAATTACTTTCATATATATATATAAATATATCAATTCAACCCATATTAGCTTCAATCTAAAATGCTCTCTTATTTCCTGATCCCATTCCACTTTTTCTATTTAATTAATTCAATAGAACCTTTGTTAAAATATTTAAATCAGTGATTTCCACACTCCGAGAGAAGGGATAGCAAATTGTCAAACTAAGCGAATTCTTTTTAAAAGATCCGTATGATTCCCTTGCATAAATCAACACTTGTAAAGAAAGCCCTATTAAAACCTCATAAATTATATAACTCGGGAAAAATATTTTCTGCCTTTTTTTATACTCATGCCCTTTCTTCTGCTCTCGTGCCACTATGTTGGAATAAAAGGGAAGTTTAAAATTGTATATATATGACGGTCTGATCAACAATTGACAGTGGCTGTTTAAAATCGTCTGCGAATAAAACGACAACGCCGCCCTTCACTGCCTAGTTGTCTCGGATATCCTATGGTTTAAAGCCTATATACTTTCTCGACCCATACTAATCGTCTGTTAATGATTAAATCATTGTGAGTGCCATATCTTCTGATAAAGCGATCTTGTAACTTTGGAGAGAAGTCTATTTTATTTATCTTTTGACATTGTGATTACTAGAACAGTATAATACATATAATTTTTAAGCTTTTAATTTAAATGTAAACACAGTTGTGAACAATCACTCGTGAACTTTCAACACCAGTTGGAGTTACGCAATGCAGATTAGAAATTTTTTATTTCCTTTATTATGTTTTATTTTAATTTAAAAGTACTTCAGAATGATTAGGAAAGAATGATTAACTAATAACATTGGATTTTAAATACATCAAACACTAAGAAAATAAGAGGAATCGTTTGAAATAATCAGTCGAAAATCTCCAAAGTCTACCCTGATTACTGTTAGGGGAAAAAGCTGGAGCCTTTCTCAGCTTTTTGAAGGGAAAATTAGTTTTTAATGAATAAAAAGTTAACCACTCAATTAACTGGAATAAAAAGTAGCCTATTCCTGAATATAATCTATCTTCGTGCTAAATTTCACAAATTTCATCCCTTTACGCTGCCATACTATTCAACTGATTTCTATGCAATTGGTGAAATTATTGTTTTTGCTTGCCCGAATGTTTGAGATATAGTACAGTTTTCATATCTGTTAAATAAAAATGAATTTTTGTTTTGTTCGCATCCTATGCGGTGCTATACTGTTCAACCGATTGCGATGAAACTTGGTAAAACCTATTCCTTGCATTTCCACAAAAGTTATATTTTAAAACTGATAGTTGACAAAAATCAAACAGCACAGCCCTTCGGAATTAATCGCACATTTATCAAACAAAATAAATTATTACGATTGATGTCAGTCAATATAACAGTAATGAAATCAAAAATAATTTGTAAAAACTCTAATTTTTTTCTTGCTTATTAATGAATAGTCTTCTACACAAAATGTTGTCACTCAGCGTGCTCAACTGTTTTGTTTGCAGTAAACCGCACACATTATTCACGGTTTATCTCACACATACAAAATAAAATTATTATCGATGCTGCTCAAGGTAAGTTGTATATAAAGGAAATTTTCCAGTGCAAACAGTATTTTGCTATTTATGAAGTGAATCTATAAACGATATTTCAATTACACAGATGTTGATTATTTCGCAAAAAAAATATGTTACCAATCGTTCGTCAGTAGATCTAATAGCGCAGCCTCTAGAATTAATCCAATTAGAACTTCTCGAACAAACGAGGATCGACAAGAGAGCAATAAAACAGATAGTTTACAAATTGTAATTTCACGTGTTTCAGAGTCTCAAGATTAACATGAGGCAAGAAGTGAAAAACAACATTTACATGTTACCTGATCACGAGTATCAGAATAAAAATAAAAAAAAAACTAATACGAGACAAGAAACGTGACAAATATCCTTAAAGTAACGTCGATTAGAAAAGATGTTCCAACATTCCTTTTCATTTCAAACGGTTGCAGTTCCCCATTCGACTTGCATGCTCTATGACCATCAGCAGGGCGTGAGATCAATCACTTCAAATTTGCGGACTAAACCTAAAAATACCATATTTTCACATTACCAGTTATATACTGAATGCCACGAATCGGACAGTCAAGAAATTGATTTGTTTTTGTTGAAGACGGGAAAAAAATATTGCTTACCCTAAAGCTCTTGAATAATAAAGTTTTTTTAAAAAATAGAACTGATAGAAAGAAAGGAGAACTATATATCAATAGAATAATAGATTCATATATAGAACTTCTCCTTTGTATATCAATCAGTTTCAATGAATGTATTCATTTCCGAAAATAATTGTTATTATTTCTATCATTCCTAATTAAATAAGACAATTATTTTAAATTTCAAACGATATTTCCAAAATTATTTCTTTTACTGCGTCAATGCGCCGGGTACCATCTAGTATATATATGTATAAATAATTTGTGTGTGTGTTACGAAATTAATATATCGCTGCCATAGAAAGTAAGGCCTGTATTTTAAATGGTTTGCTTCATAATTTTGAATTAGAATCAGTTGATATATTTTGAGACTTTAGAATCAGCTGATATATTTGAATCCGAATCAGTTGATATAATTTGAGACTTTAGAATCAGCTGATATATTTGAATCAGAATAAGCTGACATATTTTCAATGAGGACTCTATCGAATGTTACTATATAATCAAAAACAAAAGTTACAAAACTGTTAAATTGAGTCCCCCCCCCCGAATTGATTTGTATATGAAAGATGGAAGAAGGATTATAAAAATTATGCTTAAAACTCGAGTGTTCCATGATTCCATTCAATGATTCAATATATATATTCTGGAATAAAGATTATAAAAATCTCTCTTGGAAGTGGTGAAATTTGAAGTTTATTATGCCAAGAATGATTGAGAATCTAACTGGTAAGTTCTTGGATGGCTAGATCGAGAATCGTTAGTTTGTCATTAGCAATCCAAACGGATTGCAAACAGAATTATAAAATAGAATTTAAAAGAAGCAAAGATCATTAAGGTAAGGAACCCAGCTGGGGATTGCGTGACTTGGCCGCAACGCTCAACTGATTCTTAAATTAGCCCTCTGCTCCCACCTTTTTTTCTTTCTTTTTTCTCTACAATGCAGTCATGCAAAGGCTTTAAAAGGCAGCTTTCAAAATCTCAAGTTAAATATTTATTGAGCTTCTGTGTTTCTTTTATGTTAAAAGATTTGCAAATGAATATTTTTCAAGATTAATGCGCATATTTACTTTCAAAGGAAAAAAAATTCTTTAAGGACAAGGTCTGAAAATTTTTATGAAGAATGCTTTAAAAGCATTGAACTTCGTTTGGCATTTGATAAATAATAGACGGTAACGCTTAGAATATATATATACAGAATAATTCAGATTATATTATTCGATATTCTACCTAAAATACGGAAGAATAACCTTTAACTGGAAACAAATTTATCTAATTTGTTTAAAATTTTGATATAATGATAACCCTTCGTTGGATGTTATCAGAAAACTAAAAGATGGTTGATGCAAATTTTTTTTTCAGTTTAACAGGACGTGCCATTAATATCAGAACTAAAATATTTGCTGCACCATTCTTACTTCAGTAGTAAATAG
The DNA here is from genome assembly GCA_026543055.1 of Argiope trifasciata. Classification (NCBI taxonomy): domain Eukaryota; kingdom Metazoa; phylum Arthropoda; class Arachnida; order Araneae; family Araneidae; genus Argiope; species Argiope trifasciata. The sequence goes on from JAPMOQ010052033.1 coordinate 270,843, forward strand.
TTTTTCTTTATTTATTCCAAAAAAATAATTAATCTAATTAAAAAATTAATTAATTATAATTAAATTAAAAATTAATCTAAATTTTAAAGTTTCCTTCAATAATTTCAAAGTGTATTACTACTCAAAAATCGTTTTCCTGCCATTAAAAGATTTAAAAATTAATTAAAGGTATTTTAAAAATATTAAGTTTATTTCCTTTAAATTTTGTATAATCAAAAAACAATTTAAATTATTTTAAATATATTTTACAAAATTTTTCATTTTTATAATTACTGCATTGATTGATAAACACATATATCACCCCCTTGACATTCGAATTTACTTAATTTCTTAATTAGAAGGCATATAATTCGGGACAATTATTATTATTATTTTAGTTCCTATCTTAATATAAGGGCATTGAGAAAATGATGCGTTTTTAAATACTTTTACGTTTTAATAAATATTGAATTATTATTACAATTTTAAATAAATATTGAACTATATGCAATATTACTCCATATAATATTTAAATAAATATGTATAATATTTTATATGTAATGTAACTATACTACTAATATAATTAAAACTTTATAACTATATAAATATGTATAAGATTTAAATAACTTGAATATTAAAATTAAAATATATAATTCGTAAAGGTTTATGAATCAAATTTAAACTATGCTTTATAAATAATACTTTTCTCCAATCCCAAATTTCTCAATCTTTTACCTCACATTTTATACAAGAGAAGTTGTGTTGAAAGATATTTTTAAAGTATAAAATGCTATTACCTCCTACAAAGTATAAAAATGCACTCAAATGAAAAGTTAGGTAAGTTTTAAATTTATAAGATTTAGATTTATAAATTTAACTGGAAAGCTTTATATGAATAATCATGTACATGTAACTTATTCAATTTTAGGGAAAAAATAAATGCACTTAATAATTTATTAACATAAATATTTAATTAATAATTATTGCACAAATTAAAGAAAAATTCTTAAAATATGTGTTGATTTTTTTTTTACTTTTTACATTAAATTTCAATTACAGGTAAGCTAAATAAAACTGCAGTTTTGATTTCAACCTCTTTTGAATCATTTAATTATACTAGTTAAGGTATTTACTTTTAAGTAAAACGAACATTTTTGGTTTTTGCTAGAGTTTTTACAGGTAAAAGTTTGAAAAGGGTTTTTCTACCTCATAAATAATTAAATAAAAATTTCCCGTTTTAACAAAAATTCATTTTTTTGTGAAAAAAAATTGAAAAAGAATAAAGACATAAAAGAATATATGTTAAGATACTGCAAGAACAAACATCAAGATTTTCGCTTTTATTTCTTATAGAACTGAAAAAATGAAGTCGTCCAAGAAGAGGATATGAAACTGATTGCTTATTTCTTTCAGAAAAATTGAAAAAATCTTCTAATTTTAAATTTGTTTCCTTCTGAAAATTTTCTTTGAAATACTGAACTGCATTAAAAAAAGGAAACATTAAAATAAATTGTATAATATCAATGGTTATAAACGAATTAAAAAATTTTTAATTGAAAAAAATTGTTAATTTATTAATATGGTATAGGATGCATCAGACTGATTGAAAATGTAATTATTCCAGATATAAACCTACCTTTATTCATTTTGAAATATCATTCATTTAATGGAATTTTCTAACGGCAAATTTTAATAAACTTTTCATAAATTATAAATTCTTATTTTGCAATTTTTTATGCATTAAATTAAATGAAACAAAAAAAATATATGATTTTTTTTGCTGTGACTTACTCTTTGTCCTTCCTTAACCGGATTTAACTACAGATTAACTAACTACACCGATTCCATGAAGCTTAAATGTTTTTGGAAAAATCGTTTGCCAGAAAAAAACATTTAGAAGTGTTGCCATTAACTAATTAAAGCATTTAAGCTTTAAGTATTTAATACATTGTGCACATGTAAAATAATTTTATTTCTAATCTAATTTAAAAATATAGAGAAAAAATACGTCTTTTAATAAATAATTCAACGATAATATTTATAATTTCAAGAAGCCATTATGTTCATTCGAATAATAATATATGCTATCAGATTTTAAGTGGCATTATGGAGTCTTATAAAAATGCAGTTAAGTTGTGAAAAAAATAAATGTTTCTTAAAAAGATATTCCATCCACCACTTCAAAAATTAATTTAAAAAATCCCAAACCTATTAATTAACAGATTTCAATGTGGCGAAATGCTACTTCAAACTGTAACGGTTTGAAGCAAATAATTAATAAACAGGCTTCATTAAAATCAGTTTAATTAGTTCTGTTTAATAAGCGTAAACTTTTTTTAAGTTAGTTGTAGATTTTTTTTTTTTTAATTTCAAGAGAAAACCAAGATGCTCTCAAATATTTATTAAAAATAATGTTATTAATTTTGTATGTGAAGAATTAGAATCATGATTTCATAAATACGATAATTCTTTCCAAACGATAATATGATTCACCGTAACCAAATTAATTCTATTTATAAAAAAATACGAGCATTCGAAAATGAATAATTTTTGTATTGTCTTAGGCTGGCCAAGGCTTTTTAATTTATTTTTATTTAATGAAACTTTGATAGACAAAATTAAATTGTGAACCTATTTGTATCGGAAAAATAAATTACCGTGAATCTTAAATAAAATATCAAAACTGAAAAAAATTACTAATAAATAAAAAAATTAATTAAATTTATTGCTTGAATAATTTTTGACAAAATTTCTTTTGTGTAATTAATCTTGTAACTGTTTTTGTTCACAAATATTGAAGAATCCGAAAAAAAGACCATATGCGATATTTCATAATTCAGTACTCTTCGTTATGATTTTACTTACGAGCGTATAAGAACAAACAGTAACAACAACAAAAATTGCTATCAATGCTGAAATTGATAATATGAATAGCATCTAGTTTATAATGCGTCATTTATTAAAATTCATTTAGTGGAACATTTTGCTTAATTGAGAATACAAATACATAATAAGCTGTTACATTTGCAGCATGATAACAGCTGCTCAAAAATAACAATTTTGACCCTGACAGTTAAGAAAGATGATAAAAGCAAATTAAATCAACATTAAGAACTTTTTCTTTCTACGTATACATTTTATCCTTGATAACAGCACGAATCGCAAATGCACAAATTAAGCATTTAAAAAAATAGAAATTTTTTCTTCAGACAAATAAATCTAAAATGCTTGATTCCAAGAAACATATAGCCAATGTTTCCTGTCATGGAAAGTTAAGACAGATAGACGAATGTTTTTATTAGGGTTTTCTTAATATTTGCATTATGAAATCGTGGTCAACATGATGTGCATTGTTCATTGAATGGAACCGAGAAAAGTCGCATTGGAAGAAATAGTTTGTTTGAGCATGCCCCGAAATGTCTAACTATTTGGTTAATCAAACTGTCTTATCATAATGTCTGGGCTGATTGAATAAAGGCACAAATACTGTAGCATTCCGACGTCTAGTCACTTAAAACACCATCTAAGTCTTCTGTTGGATGTTAATTTTGTTAATTTGATGTTGGAGCTTCGGTGTAAATGCTCTGGAAGCTGGCACTGTTCCCATAATTTTACCAGTTAATTAAAACTTAAATAGATTTGAATTAATGATAAGCATTATACAATTATTAATATGATTAGCATCAATTTTTAAAAAAATTGAAACGTTTCTTTCAGTTTATATTCATTTTTTAGAATAAAACTTAATGAGGTTTAAATATTAGCTCTCATAGTTTACACTTTTGGAAAAAAACTTTTTATTGTTCAATTTTGAAATGAATTTACCAGCAAGGGCCTGTTTTCTTTCCTTCCATTTAATCTCTTATTAAATTAAAAAATATTTATCAAATAGATTAATTAACAACCAAACATATCCGCTATCTTTAGTATATTTAACAATAGTTTCTCACTTAAAACGGCAAAAAAAAAAATCTAGCAAAATTTAATAGACCACAAATGTTACTAATAAAAATAAATCATGTAGGTCTAAAATGCTGACTGACTTATAATGGCATATGCTCATATTCTAGGTAACGAAAAAGCTAAACATCACGCCAAATCAGCTGCAACAGAAGCCAGTTGTCTTGAAACTCCTCAACGTGGAATTTATTTATAAAGATAGCTCAAAAATATACTGCAAATGGAAACAATATTGGGATGGTAATGAAAAAATTTCTGAATCAGAGATCATATTTCTAGGTAAAATTTAAATTATTAATATACTATATAAACGTCTTACATTTTATTTCTGCGAATATTCCTTTTGCCTTTTATTGATATATGTTTCTTAAAATAAATACGCTTCATCAGACGTGTAGTTACTTGTAGCGGCTTCTCTTTCATTTGCAAATATACGAAAAATTCGAAGGAAAGCTAAATTTTGTATTGCTCTCTACTTTGCGTGAGTGTATAATGTCTAACTTTACTTATTCTGAATATATAAAACAAATATATTTTTAATTTGCTTTAATTTAATTATATTTTTGTATAATTTTCGATGCAACGCATCAGGAAATATTTTTCTTCTATATCTATATCTTGCTGTTTTTCTGACAAAAACATTAGATAAGATATTTTTATATCCATTTGAAATTGTTGGAAATAATTTAAATTATATTTGCTATTTTTATACATCGGTTCTTCATAAATTGAATAAATTATATGAGTATTGAGTGCAAATTTTTTAAATATATATCTATGATGAGTCTTAATTTTTAAAAAGGATTTGGTTGAGCTAGTATGGTTTAAAGATTTAATTGTGCAACAGAAAGTTAAAATGGAAATATTAGCAGTTTTTTCTCCCTCTTCATTTTAATGTCACTGCGCTATTTTAATTCTCATCCCTCAGTCTCTTTTTACCTATTAATATATTGTAGAAGCGATTATCTAATTTATTATATTATTCATATTATCTATTAGTTAAAAGTTCATTTTAATAAAAAAAATATTAAGCTGGCGTTATAATTTGGAATCCTACACACTTGCACCGAATTTAGCTTTTAAAATAAATATGTTAAAAAATTAAAAATACCAAATTGCTGTTCTTTCTCCGTGCCTTTTTTTCTAGTTGAAAACAAAATCGTTAAAAGAACAATTAATTTTGAAGGATATGTCAGATATTCCCCATAAAATTTTATACTACATTTTTATTTATAAAGGAGAGATTTCATTCAATACTTTCAAAACAAGTTTAGTATAATTTTTGATGACTATTTCATCGTCCTCGAAAATTAATTTGTGATAATTTCATAATAATTAAAGATATCTTGGAGATTTTTGAGAAAAAAGGAAAAAAAAAAAAAAAACCGTATCGATGTTCAGATTTTCTTCAAGCCTAGTGCGTTAATTCCATTGATTTTCAAAAGAACTCTTTTCAAAACTGCATTTGTGTAGAATTCCAATCTTTTGGAATATAACATGAAAGTCTTTTAACCATTGACATAACATTCGATTAATAGTTAAGATAATAGTTAAGACACGTACCGAAATTACTAACGCTGAATTTCAAAACAATCTATTACAAATAAAGGTTTCTCATAATGCAGCTTCTTAAAAACAAACTTAACATCATCATTCTGGTCTGATTTTTTTAAAAATTAAGTTTTAGCTGTTTTAGATTAATACTTACTACAATTGTTCATGATTTAAAAAAAATTAATGCTTTAGTATCTGAAAAGGAAAAAAAAAAAAAAAAGGATTTAAAAACAGTTGAAAAGTAATTGCATTTGGAATTAGTAGTCGAAAAGTAATCTACTATTTTGCTGCCTCTATTTATTTAAATATGAAAATAGGACCAAAAACTGTGTTTAAATTTTTTAAATTTATTGAGAAGGAAAAAATAAAAAGTAGAAATGAAAAAAACATTAGAAGAAAAACAAAGAAACATAAATAAACTACCAAGACTTAAAATATTTTCATCTGCTAAAATATTTTAGCTTCTATTAACAATTTTTAAGGTTTTTTTTTTCTTTTAAAAATTTAATTTCATCTTGATTTTCCGATGTACAAAGTAATATAAAAGAGGCAGTGTTACAATCATATAAAGTTCGGATTTGAGTTTTTGACTTCAATATTTTAAACCTCGTCGGAGTCGGGGGGGGGGGGGCGGGGAATTTGGAAATGTGTCCATATGTCTGTCTTTATATGAAATGAAAACGTGACGTTAAAGCGTTCGAGAAGAAAAAAAAAAATTGCACATTTTATAGCAAAATCGTAAATCAAGCTTTCTCCTTTAATTTTTTAGAAAGAAATAAGGAATGATATGTTTATCTCCCTAAACCACCCGTGCGTATAAGAATCCATGTATTCAAATAGTTAAAGGCATGCAATTTTAAGTAGTTTCATCAATAGTGCACAAAATATGCCTATATCAGATTTTGATTAGAATCTGCAGAAGAATTAATTATCTATAATCTGTTTACTTTTATTTATGTCTACACGACATCTTAAAAATAGTTTTAACTTGCGATTTTTACATCAAAACAATACGTTACCATCAATTGTCGATCAAATTAACCAATGAGATGCTGCATTCTTCGTAAATGTATATTTAATTTTATTTACTAAAAGTTGGAATGTAAAACAAGCATAAAAGAAATGCAAATGAGAGTTGGGAGACTGAGGTTATTTAAGAACGTTCAAGAGCAATGATCACTTTTGTAGTATTAAGTGTGGGAGGGGGGACGTAATGTATCGTAGTTAAAATTTATGAGCTAAATAAAAATTCAGAATTACAAAACAGGAAATATTATCTTGGTTTCGTTGTCTAGACACATGCGAACAATATATATGAGCATGTATGATAGTATCTACCTAAAACTAATTTTTTAAAAAATTAATAAGAATTTTTTTTTGTATCACACATATGTGAAATAGAAAACATTCACATACGATTTGAAGCAAGAGATTATTCATCATTTCATCTTTCAACAAGAGGTGATTCATGCATTATTGCTAGCATTTCATGCCTCACATTGCATTAACTTCGTAATCTCACGAGGACACTTTTGGAATGGAATTATTGTATCATCTAAAACAGTGCTCCGCAACCGGTGTGCCTGCATTAATTCTACGGAAGTACTGCCTCTACAAATTCGGGAGGAATTTACAGATTTAAATAATGACATGACTTTAAATTATACTTCTCCGAAGTTCCATTAGATGTTTTCTGGATTTACGTTAAAAAAGAATATCTTCACATTTCCTACAAAGCAATCTTAACATTACTTCCATTTTCGACGACATATTTATGTGAGCAAAGTTCTGCAACTCTTGTATTAATAAAAAATGATAAGCGGTCATGCTTAAAAGATCTTGACCAAGAACTTCGGGTCGTGGTGTTAAATATTGAGCCGAATATAAAACTTTTGTGTTCATTGAAACAAGCGCAGGTATCGCAGTAATAATTATTATGATTGCGTAGAAATAAATATGTTATGGTTTTATGTATGTATACTTTTCAAATAAAAAAAAAACATTTATTGTAAAATTTGTGTATCAATTAATACCTATAAACTTTAGCTTTTAGTGTGCCGCGGAATTCTAGAAAGAAATAAGGTGCGTCGTAGGTGATAAAAGGTTGCGGAGCACTGATCTAAAAGATAACTCAAATTTCCATTCTGCAAGCGAGAAAGAAAAAGCAGAGAAAGAAGGTGTGAAATGGCGTCATCAACTCAAATTTGAGATAGAACCGATTCGACACTAACTTCTTTTTGAATTAAGAAAAAACACGGTTTTATGCTGTATTGTATGCTAGATAAGTATAGAAAACTTCGATAAATTCTGTCTTTTGTAGTTCGAGGAAATTTCATGTTCTTCACTTCCAACTATTCGATACAACTATTTTGAAATTATGTCTGTGTATCTGTCTCTCCGTTTCTGTGGGAACATGTTTACTCCAAAATGAAACAAATTAAAAAGAGAAAACTTCACAAACTTGAAACTGTAGATTTATGCTAATCAAATCCGAGAAATTGATATGTTTCAATCGATATATTTCAAATGGAAATTCGTTCCTATTTTACTCGACTATGCAACAAAGCAATAAAAAATTTCTCTTTAATTACAAAAATGTTTTTGATGCTCGTACCGCACTTATGTTAAGAAAATATCATATTTACTCCCATATTGCATTTTCGTGCGTGCGCATTGCTTTTTCCACTAATATTAAATGAATGCATTCATTCATCAGTGTGCATGTAATAATGACATTAACGAAAAATCAACCTTTAAAGATGTTGCACTGAAATAAAAATTCCGAAAGTCAAATTAATATATGAAATGAAATTTTAAAATCTAATTTAAACTTAATTAATTTGCTAATTTTTAGCTCAATTCATCACATAATTTCATTCTAAAATATTCTTTTATTTCCCATTCCACTTTTTCTATTTAATTAATTCAACATAAAGCTCTGCAAAAATGTTTTCATAGCGGTTCCCATGCTCCGAATGAAAGGATAAAAAAATTCGTCGCCTAAACAAATTCTTCTAAAAGATCCGTATAATTTCGTTGCTAATGATAAACACATGTAGGAAATCTCTATTAAAATCTCACAATATATATTCAAGGGATAAAAGTTTCCTTAGCTTTTCATCATTTTCGGTTTGTGTCGCTCTGTGTTGTGCTCGCCGCTTCTTGTACAAAACATCATGCCTCTCGGAATGAAATAAATCGAAGTTAAAAATTCAAAGTGTCTTTTCTGTCTTCGGGCATGAATTTGCTTCAAAAATCATGTTTATACACACAAAAAAAAAATGCACAGTAGAAAAATGCTGCCAAAGCGTGCAGAAACCAGTATTTACAATGTACAACAGCGTCAAATGGATAATGAGAATATATAATAACATAAAGCACTTAAAAAGAGCTCACAAAAACGAAACTTCTCTTGCCACATTTGCTGCTCTTACGCACTTTATACTAACTGGTTAATCGATAATTAACTGACTTCTACTGGATCTATCTCCTAAGTTTTTGAAGCTTCTGGAATCTCCCGTTTTGTCACTAACGTCCAGAAATATAACTCCGTATCCATTCTGCGGCTATTATTATTTCTATAAAACCTTCTTATATTTATACCAGAAAACTCATTGTGAAAAAGAACCAATAATAAAAATTCGCAGCAATATAAGTTTAATAAAATCTGTCTGCTTATATATATTAATGAAACATGAAAGTTTGAAAGTATGTATAACTTGAAACAAAAGAAAATAAGATTCTTCTACAAAATTAATATACAAAAAAAGGGAAATTTGTATTATAACATTGACAAAAGCTTATGGTTGTTGGGGCATTCAAACTAATCTGAATTTTACTATGCCAATAAGCACATTGTTAACGATTGAAACATAAATTTTTTGAAAACAGTTGCCGAAGATAAAGCTAAAAACATAAAGTATTAGCTTCATTTCGAATACTTCAATTTAATTTCGGACTTTCAAAATTTCATACCAAACTTTCTTATTTTTAAAATCTCATATGCAACTTTTCATCAAGAATGAACAAAATTGGTGGATTTGTATTATAAAACATATAAGAAATACGCGTTTTTCTATATAAAAAATGAGGGAATACAAATTGTACGATAAAAAGCAGAAAATAATTAAGGTTTTTAAAAAAGTTACTTTTTAATGCACTAATAAAATTTCTTCTTAAAATTTTTTGTTTCGGAAGATTAATTTTTTAAGCATAGCTTCTAAAATTATTGCCGGAAAATATCAAAATGCACGTGTATTTTCAAATCGCGTTTTTCTGGAAACAGCGAATGACAAATTCCAAGGGAAATTTAAATATTTCTTCACTATGAAATGTTTTTTTTTCTCATAGCAGTTGGTAAGGTGAAGAAATGTCAGAATATTCTATTAATATCCTTTTCAAGTCTGAGGTCAACACATTTTTTTATTCTCACCACATTAGACTTACATTTTAAGGCTCTTGTTATTAGTTAAGTTTCCTTCCCTCTCAACAGATGGCGGCAACGAACAGATTAAAAAATGCTATTTGGGATATTGAATACTTTCTATTGATGCTTTCCATATTGATTCCGATTTTCAGATTCAATACAAAATGATATCAATTCATTAATTTATTTAATAATACATGTTCCTATATTTAATTTCATTGACATCTTAAAATGAATATATTTTGTTAACATCCAGTGACATATTAAGTCTTTTTTCGGTCCTAGACTGTAAGCTTTATGAAATCGCTCCTTTAATAAATTCGAGTTAATCATAAGTAATGTTTTAACCATTATATTAATGATTTAGGTTAATTTATTTAGTAATTTTAACCATTCGCATTTATACTCAATATATATAAACAGGCTCAAGATGTTTATAAGTACTACAGTAAGATATTAAACATAATGTAACATATGAACTGGACCAATTACATTTAAGAAAATGTTAAGATTATCTTGATAATTTTTATTCACGGAATTTGTATTTTTGCCAAATTATTTATTTCTATTATTTTTTTAATCAACATGGCTGGTGTTTTCCCACTTTAGATAATTGGCAGCAACTAAAGAAAGGAAACAACCGCAAAATAAAATATTCTTATAAGGATCCTCCTTTCAGCTGCAAATTTTAAAATTGTCTTTGATACAATATTTTAAAGTATTATTGCTGTTAGTTCAATACAGCAGTTATACAGGTTTCGATTGTTTTACGTCTTAATCAGCTGAAAACTATCGCTTTTTCCTGTGAAGTATTGATTAAAATTACAACAGCGAATTGCAGCTGGAAAGCTACCTTTACAAAAATATCTGTCTGCAATTCTAATCCTTTTTATTGAAGTTTTTTAACGGTATCACAGCAAAAAAAAAAAAATAAAATAATAATAATAATAATTTTCTCTAAAATTCTGTCATAGTTTTGAAAAAATTGTTAGAAAACATGCTCTGATTTCCTCCGTATGTATTATTTATATTATTATCTTATACATTTCATCTTCTAATGATTTTATTCTGCAAAGAGCTGAGAAGAAAATCTTACAATGAATGGGATTTCTGCATTGTGTTTTACAGTTTTCTGGAATTCCTTGTTGGGCTGTTTCCCCTCCCCCATGAATAATGATTTTCATCTGGTTTGGGAATCGTGTTATTTTGCTTCAGTTCAAATCTAGATGTTTTAATGGTTCCAATAAAAATAAACATTGTCCCCTTTCTATGCCCTTTTACCACTATTTTAAATGATATCAGAAATTGACAGCCATGAGTAAGAGATTTTGTTAAAAGCGTGAAGTTTTTCATATCTAAAAACAGATAATATGCACTTATTTATTGATTCAAACTAGTTACGTTTTAACAAAATACAGATATCTCAGCTACACGAAGCTTTAATTTTTTTTTAAAAAAAGGAGAAAACTATCAGAGGAACAGATAAGAAGTAAAATAAGATTTACTGAAAATGAATGCACACACACACACTCAAGTGCACCCCCCCCCCCAAAAAAAAAGACTATAAATTTATAATTTAATACATTTTTTTCCAAAATAAAAAAAAACACCTTACACTTAACTTTTTCATTCTTTATTATTAATATATTAATATTCCACTTAATATTTTCATTCTATTCTTTTAAATTACGAAACTTTTTACATTTTTAAAAATTGTATTATTAAATTTTATTTTTTAAAATCTGAGCGAAATAAAGTTAAAACAAAAAGGAGTTAATAGAATTTTTTGGACAAAAATACACTGTTGCATACCTGTAATATTATTTCCCAGCACAGTTAGTTATTCAATGAAAAGACCGTTTTGCGATTCTGGGATCAGGTGCCACATTAGTGATCGCAGAGCTCAACGACAAATTTGGCGACAAAATAGAAATTATTGGAAATTTCCAGAAGTTTAGTAATTGAGTTAAGGGGAATCGAGACACTCTTGATTAGTCCAGAACCTTCTCTGCCTGCATCCCGGGAACTATAAAAGGCTGGCAGTCTCAAGTTGCAGTCAGTCATCATACAGCGAGTCATATCGAGTCGTAGAAAGGATGACGAAGCAACAGCGGAAAGTCCAGCGAAGACCCAGCGTTGTGTAGAGCTCAAGCGATTGCTGAACTGAGCTGTATGAGAGTCGTTTATTACAGAAGTAGCGTTGTGCAGTGTGGATTAGCCAGTCATGTAGTAGTGAGGTGGCAATTATATATAACTAAAGAGAGGAGACAGTGGAGAAATACAGACGTTTGGAGAGGCCATATAGTGAACCTACGTAGATTCCTTACTTCTGCTGAATTATGTATGTCCACTTCTCAGATAGCACATCATGTTGCACAATATTATACAATACTGTGCGATATTATATTATATAATTTTATATTTAACAATATTATACAATGTTACGAATATTGTTTAGTATCATACAATATATGTGTACAACTAGGGTTTGTATTCTGTGGTTGTTATTGCTACCGATTACTACTTCTGAACAACTGTTTATTGAAGCGTGTTACTTGGGTGCGTCTTCGGCTGTGAATTTGTTCTGCGTATCAGTGATTTCATGTTAGTAAAAGTCGTTGTGAGTTATTAAAGCCTGCTGACTATTTTCACACCATACACCCATACAAACGAACCCGGGGAATTTATGGACTTAGGGAAGTTGAAGTTCCATAACAATGGAATATGATATAAGAATCATAGTAGAATTTGATGAACAATCCCCAAAGTTAGAAACAAATTGAAATTATTCGGTACAGTTTAAAATCAGAGGGAAAAAATGATTCGCATTAAATTATTCAAAAAGTTCTTGAAAAACGTTCTGCTCAGAAGATATAACCATAGCTGAATTCACTATTAAACATTAAACTATAAAGCTGTAAATATAAACATGTATAAAGTGAAATATGTAAGCAAACTATAAGTAAGCATAAATTATAGAGATACTCTGTCGATTAAAAGTGCTTAATATTTTTATTTCAATTTTCTACTTTAATTTATACATATAAATTCAAAAAATATAACTTCGAACCTACTTTTATAGAAAAGTGGAAACTATTACTTTTTAAAAAATCTATTTTCGTTTTGTAACCTATCCTCGGATCAGAAATTCTTCCATTATGAATTCATTATCTCTTCGAGACGATCGATTCAAAAGGTATTTATATTAATTGGTTTTGGGAATTCAATGGAGAGGAGATAATGATGAAATCGATTATTCCTCATTACTATCGATTTCTCATTGAGAAATACATTTTTGACTTACTTTCTATTCCTTTAATTTGTCTGTTTTTTAACATTTGGAACTTTAAATGTCTTTAGTTTATATATCAGGGTCGTTGTTAGAAATGAAGCGAATTCTCCACACACACACACACCTTTTCCCGCTTTCTTACTATTGTATGGGATAGGCAATGGGTCTAAATTTTTTCAATGCATATTCTGAAGGATTAATTAAATAACACCTTCTTTTAAACCCTGTTTATTAATTAACTAGCTCCGCTTGTCGAAACAGTCTTAATTATTCCAGTGTATTTTAAATTACTACGGTTATTTATGAGAGTAGTAAGAAATACTTCTTTTTGGTCCTAGTAATAAATAACTGAAATGATAATAATTGTATATAATATATAAAATATTTAATTAATCCTTCAGAATATGCACTGAAAACATTTAAACCCATCTTTCGACCCATACAATGTTTCTAAGCGAGAAAAGAAAGGGGCGAAAATAATATGCCACGAAAAATACATTAATTCCTGATCCCAGTCAACTAAAAGTATTATTTCTAAGCAAAAATATCGTTTGCTTCATGAAATATTAAATTTAAAATATTTAATGTATTCTCTTTGGAATATTTTATAAATATATTGTCAGGAAAGGAATCGTTGCAAAAGGCAAAAAGGACTGAATATTAAGACAAATGATAAGAAGATTTCTTAAATTTAGAGAACAATATCAAAATTAGTAAAATTGCCACTCTAAATGAAGGAGTATTGATCTAGTCACCAAACTTTGTACATACTTTAGATGACACCGCTATCTTAGCAAAAAATAAAAAAGCGAATTTCATACAAATTGCATTAAACCGCCACCGTAAAAAGATCGATGAATGGTTGAAATAGTGGAAGATAGCTTTTAACGTCGATAAAACAGAAGCAATTATGTTTTATAAATCGTCAAAAAAGATCCATCAAGCACAGTTGAAACTCAACGGCAAATATATCCCGTGGTCTGAGAGCTGCAGGTACCTAGGTGTTATTTTGGATAGGAAACTCACTTGTAGGCCCCACTTCATTTGAATAAAAAATAAGTAACGAGAGCTAACTAGAAAATTGTTCCCCTTAATCTCAAGGATCTCCAAAATGCTTAGGGAAAACAAATTACTTATTTACACAGCCTATTTGCGTCCAATACTAACTTACGCCTGCCCAGCATGGGGGTAAGCAGGCAAAAGTAATTTCAAAATAATTAAGCAGCAACAAAATCAAATTTTAAAACATATCTACAAAGCATCCAGATACCTCGTTAACAATGAAATTCAAAAAGCCCTAGGATACCCCTCACTTAGAAAATTTGTACGCACGCTGGCCACAAACTTCTTTAAAAATCTTGTTAACATTGATAATGAAGCCATCAACATTAATCCAAAGTACGATCCCGATCCTAAAATGAAACGTCCCTAAAACATTCTCCTTTGACATACCCCTGCACCTTCACCACCATCAATAGCCAATAGAAACACTACTTTCGATCATCAGCAACTTCTGGACCAATCAGATACCTAGCTTCACGAAAGGTTTTTTCACCTAACTTTTTATTCCCAAGCTCACCTACAGTCCATGCCAACATATTTAAAGCAAATTAATAGACAGTCACTTCATTAAGGAAATAGTCTTTTGCCAAAAAAGACGGGAGCTCTGATAACAGTACCATTGAACTTGAATTTGGTCAGGTGGTGGAATCGAGAAAACCTAAATAGAGGTCTTGAAGAGGAGCCTGAAGAAGTGCATCAGAGTTGAATCGAGAACCTAAACTGAGAGGTCTTGAAAGCTGAACGAAGTATGGCGGTGGTCGACCGAGGAGACCTAAATAGAGGTCTTGAACTGAGGAGTCCTGAACCGAGGACTACTGGATCGCTGTGTGGCGTATTCTGAAGAAGAATGTGTCTTAGCCCGTTTTGTTGTAGTCGGGAAGGGACCTGAAATGAACTGAGGAGTAGTCCCGTTGTGCGAAGTAGTGAGTCGGCAGCGAAGGCAAGAAGAGACAGAGGAGTAGTTTTAGCCTGTTCGGGAGGGACTACGTGAGTGTAGACATAATCCCTTAAAGATTCCCTCTCCTTCTGAATCCTGTCTGGCCGCTTTGTGGGCTGTCGATGTTGTCACTACGGAATTTCTGCCTGTGGACTACTGTTGCTATTGTGGGCTACTATCTGTAGTAGAGTACTGCTATGTGCTATCCGTGCGTTCGTCTCGTCTGTACATAGTTGTCGTTTGTACATAATTGTCATCTCTGTGCTGCAAATATTTGTCACCTGTCTTTGTACTGTCTTATCTTCGTCCTGTAAATAAACGTCGCCTGTGTTGTGTCCTCAACTAAAGGACTGATCATTGTGTGTCATCTTCTCACACCGTACACGTACAAGAACCCGACTGATTAAGAAAGGTAGGAAATCCGTAACAATATTGTTTATTACTGTTAACTTGGTTTTAATGAAGTGAATAATTACATTTTATGTAACTTGAGTCAAAAAAATTCAGTGGTGAATAACTTTTAGAATTTTCCATATTTTGCTGTGTGAGTCATATTTAACAAAATATTTTTATTGATATTTTAAGCAAAAGTTATCACATCTGTCCACATTCTAAATCAATAATTAAAACTAACTGATTTATAAAAAAAAGCAATATAATTATATAAAAAGTGCTCTTTTAGATCTTTTCGTCCACCACCTTAAAAAAATATATCAATTTCAGGCCAATCAATGCCCAGAATTACTCCAAGGCTGATAATCAAATGAATCTGTGTTTGCGTATATGAATGAACGTGTGTGTTTTAGTGCTCTACCCACCAGACCATATGATCTAAAGATACTGCATTTGATATATACATATTTACTCTGGAGAATGAAAAAGTATACCTAGACGGATTTTTTCTGAAACTTTAATTATAAAAATTACCCTAACATTTGGAAATTTTCAGAGATAACTTCTGAAAATATTACAGCACAAAACTGTTTTTCAAATAATTTTTAAAATAACTTTTTTTCATTGATAACAATGTTTTAACCTATAAATTCAGTTTCTGTTTTTAATGAATTAAAAAAAAAGATATTATAATCATATTTTCTAACAATTAATTTCTCACAAAATGAAAGAATTTAACTTGCAAGAGCACGTTAGAGTGTACCAGTGTTTGCCGTCACGTTGACAAAAACTCAA
>JAPMOQ010052033.1:287250-338340 GCA_026543055.1 Argiope trifasciata
CAGTGTTTGCCGTCACGTTGACAAAAACTCAAACTGAATAACTAAATTATCTCTTATTGCAAATTAAAAGGAGGAAAGTGTGATTTTTCAGCACGTGTTTAAATAGAAGCTTCATGGAGCAAATATAAAATGTGATCTTTTCCATATAATTCCGTGACAGCTGATTGCGAATCAGAGAGATATATGGTGCAATGAACAAATAATCGGAAAGCTTCTATAATAATATGAAAAACACGACTATTGAAGTTTAAATATATTTGGCTGAAAAGTTATAAAGAGAGCAAGGCACATCAGTGTTTAGTTGAAAATTTTTGAATGCACTGCTCCTGGTGAACCAGCTGGTAACCAAAGGCTGCTAGTATGCAATAAATCTAAAAAAGTTATAAATCTATTTAAAGAGCCCAGTTGAACAATGTTACAATTTTAAATTTAAAAAAAGTTATTGGGCAAATCAGGAATAGCAAATTATGTATAAGAGACTTAATCAAAAATAAACTCAACCAATAAAACTATTTAACCGGCTTGACCCTGAAGGTAAGTAGTATTTCAAAAATATAACCAGCAAATAACGAAGCTTTCAAAATTTTTAATTCCCCTC
Organism: Argiope trifasciata; assembly: GCA_026543055.1. NCBI lineage: Eukaryota > Metazoa > Arthropoda > Arachnida > Araneae > Araneidae > Argiope > Argiope trifasciata. The sequence continues at coordinate 287,849 of JAPMOQ010052033.1, forward strand.
TTTTCCATATACATTTGAAAAAGGAAAATAGACATTGGAAAATAATATTGTAAAAAGTTGAAACTTTTTCCCGTTCTCTTCTTAAATGTCTTAAACAAGGTAACATATCTTCTTCCACTTTACTAAAACTTCAATGGCACGTTTTGTAATCGCGTTCCCAATTATTTTCTACATTCGAAGAGAATGAATAAGTGTGAAATTTGATGGATTTTTTTCTATTTTTTATTACATAATTTTGTTGAGGAACTTAGCGTTATGGAAGAGAGAAACGTAACTAAAACTAGCAAACTTTAATTCTCAACAAATTCCTAACATTAAAATAATAGGTATCATGCAATTCTCAAATCAACCCAGCCAACTTGTCATAGTCAGTCTCAACATTATTTTAAAAAATTACAGCAGACATTTAAGAATCTTGCGTATCCTTGTTTATACAAGTATTTTTTTTGAAATCTTTTAATGATCTTAGAAGTTATTTCTTATATGTCAAAAGATCAAGAATTTTCTTAGGATTAACACATCTTGATTTACACATAATCCGTTTAATACAATAATAAACCATATAAACGGACACATCTTCTATTAAATAAAGATTGCGCTGTGTTAATAAATCGTTAAAACGAATGCATGCCCTCAGGCTTAAACTTTATTGAATCTAAAATCAAGCTATTGCGTGCTTTCTTTCATTAAAGGCGTGACTATAATGCCTTGACAAATTAAAAAAATTAACACGAGTTCACCGCCAACCGTCTAGAAATAGTTGTTCATGGAATATAAAAAAAGTTTTGTACCTTAAAATTTCAGGCCAATCAATACAATATTCTCAAATGTGACAACGTTTCAAAAATTAGCACTTTTATAAATTTGGGGGGGGGGATGCACTCTTATTCAAATTTTTATCACCAAAACTATGAAAAAAAATTCAACGGGCAATATTTAATTGATTAAAAAAGGAATATTTCTTTTAAATAAATTGGATTATTTCCATATATTTTTAATGTGTTACGTATTAATATTGCGAATTATTCAGAACGATTAAATAGAAAGTAATTCTGAAATAATAAATGTAGATTTCTGTTTGAATATATAGATAGATAAGATGCATATAAGAAAAAACAATTTTGAAATAGATTTTCAACACCATATTAAAATTTGTCGAAATTATTTATCACTGAATATATAAATTTTGAAAGTTTATGCATCCAACGCTAAGAAAGTTAATAGCCTGTATTTAGTTCAGTAACATGCAAACACAATTATTCGCTGTCCGAAGCTAATTCTGTATCTATTTTTAAAAAAATAATTTCATCTTAATAACATTCCAAGCAATACACAAATCTAGAAGTTTAATAACAAAAGAATTCATGAAAGTATCATCGCTTGTAATGTTAAGTTGAAGATGTTTCAACAAGAATTAAAGAAGATTGTGCGCATGTTGCTTCACAGATCTGGTGAGCTTTTATGGATCAACGTATTATTTTCCCCCTAAAGAATCATTTAATAAAGTATAGCCGTGCCTTCAAATATTCTTAACTTATATGAGTAATTCAATTTAAAGTAACATTAATATGACTTCTATTGTTGCAGATTAGATTAAAATAGCTTATATTAGGATTGTAAGATATTACTTTTATCAGAATGCATGCAGGATTGGAATCATCTGCCAAAAGGTTTCTAAGCGAGTCTTTAATTCATTCATCTCTGAAAACAAGGATTTGCAGGCATAGGTAGATGAAAGTGCGGTTCAATTAACTCGAGCCAACTTTTTCAAACAGTTAAATGTATCTGGAATCGAATTCCATGTTTTCAAAATTTCGTTACGGGCATTTTCAATTATACTGCTTGTTAATATATATGTTTCAATGAATTTTAACTTTTTTTTTCAATAAATTTTAAATCCATATTGAATAGACTGGGACTGGGAATCAATCAGTCGCATTTCAAATTCTAACTATTTTAATTGAGGCAAATTAAACTTGTCAAAGGAAGTCATATGCAAACCATGATATGCACTTAATTGGTGGCGTGCCTAAAATATTGTGTTGTGTGGCATTGGTTTAACATCCCTGGACCAGGCCATTGAATAATTAAATTCTGCATATGTATTATGAAGTAGTTGTATGTAGTTGACGCGAAAAAACGCGAACCTTTCGTCGCCAAAAACTATTCTTAATAGATTTTTGCAACGTTTTAAAGCTCAAAAAATTAACTCCTTACTTGAAACAATTTAATATTTGTAAAATTCTTTATTTCAGATTTAATTAATTTTTAAAAATATATTAAGTGTAATTTATTCAACCATTTTCATTATAGTGAAAATAGCAGGTGCTTGATGCATGGACCATTTCTAAAATCATCAAGAGGACTAGAAGTTTCATAATCAGCAGTTAACCGAAATTACATGGATGGGGTGATGGTAGGTATTAGTAATCAAACAATTAACCTTGAACGAGCGTTGTGTCAGTATCGTACGTAATCAGTGAAATCAAACAATAGCTCACATCATTACTCAGTTGAGTTAGGGAGCCAGTCGTACAATTAGAAAACAGATTGCACAACTTTTTACTTAACGCAACGCTCATTTTACCGGATGGATTTCGTGAGCTGTGCACCCATTATTGTTCAGTGTACGCGATCGAGTCGTGCGTCTTACGTGGATGAGAGAACAAATGATGGACTTAAAGAGAACAAGAAACGAACAGCATGGTGAAATGAATTTCGAATCGAACTACTTAACGCTGAATGAGAGCTGAGAAGACTCATAAAGCGATGGATCCTGCACACCATATTGGAACTGTACAAGACAATGGCAGCTCAATGATGGTCTGAGGTGCTTTCACTTGGTAATATTTCGAATCTTTGGTACTTTTGTCAACCTCTTTCAATGCGATTCAGGAATAGATTTGCACACACACACAACACCACTTCATGCCCCTGCAACTATAACCATCTGGTTATTTAAACAGTGTAATGAGCATGAAGTGGGAGAGACATGGAAAGGGACTATCGCTTCCGTCCATTTATATCGCATTGCTATTCAGACGTAAATGGAATATGCCGGCTAAACAAACGTTTCTTCCATAGGTGCAGCTTGGCTACAGTCTAGTTAGACGAGCATACCTCTAACATCTTTGTCATGAGCTGGCACTTACTAGTCTTGGCTTAAATCTTATACAGTTCTTTTGAAATGTTTTTAAGACGTGAAGGCACATCATACAACATTAGCGATCCTTATTGAATTATTGATCGCTCTAGGCGATGTTTAGCAAATCACTATTGTGGAAAGCTTTCACAAACTTGATGGATCCATGCTTTGGCAAGTAGAAATCGTTATCAAATCCAGAGGCCAATTCTGTATTAACTTACTATTTCTAATTCACTTAATATAATTTCTAGAGTAGCACTTTTTTTTAGGTGCTATTTAACCTCCTAACTAAATGGTTTTGAAGTGGATTTACTATTGCTGGTTCCTTGCAAAAACTCTATCATCGTGAAATGCCAACTAAACAGACATAAGCATATGCTTTTCTTTGTGTTAAATATACTTGTATTTTGTTGTTGCATATTTTTTATATCTTGTCTCCCTGTTCTAAGTTGAGTGCTATCTATTTTTTAGAATATTATGTATTGTTTTTTTTTGTACCTTCTGCAATTTGTATTTCATAGATAGTAGTAAAATCAACAAAAAAAGGGGGGGGGGACAAAGTATTCTTAGGGTAACTGACGACCAAAAAGAATCGCCATATATCTATAAAGAAGTGGAAGCCATGCACTGAAATTTAATAGGCCACTGAAATATTAAGTACCTTTAGGAACATAGTGAATTTATTATTAAAATTATTTTAAATTGGTTTTTTAGTATGGAAAAAAGGAGTGCAACCGCTTGGGCTTTGGTGCACATATAAACTGATTTTTATGAAAGTGAAGACTCCAACAAAATTTTGAATTTCTATTTGTCTTGCCCTAACACTAAATTTTTTTTAAAAAATCATGGCAAAATTTTTTTTAAAGTTTTACATTCTCAAAGGCTTCAAAATTCCTAAATTCTAAATTATTTTTTTAAAAATCAGTTATTAATTGATGCAGTCGTAATGTAGATCATGCAAACAGTTCTTACAAGTTTTAAATTTTTTTAAATCTGTAGGACAGATATAGCAAAAAAATTATTATAATGCATCAGACGTTACTTACACACAATATATTATATCTATCAACTTATAGATATTTCAGTTTCTTAATAAGCTTTTTTTATAGTACACCAATGCAAAAATGTTCTTAAATCTCTTTTCTTTACTTCAAATTAAAAAAATATATATATTTAAGGTTCTTACATCTGTCATAATACTGTTTGACTTCAAATAAATAAATAAATAAAAATAAAAAATTAGAATATAAATATTCTTTTACTGCAAAAAAACAACAAAGAACACACAACTACAATTTGCGCAAAATTTCTACACATATCCTTTTTATTCACTGTTGTCAGCTAAGTTCATGCACCTGAAATCACATGGCATAACTTGAACTCAACAACTCGGGTTTTTTTTCTTTTTTTAATCACTTTTCAATTTTGATAAGCTTACATATATACAAGCTTTGTTATGCTTATTTACAAGGAAGAGTTCAACTTACATGAGAAGACAGGAAGTTTCATAAAAACAAAGAGTGAACAAAATATTGGTGCCTCCAAGCAAAATAGCAATCAGCTGCAACTCCTGTGCATATGATGTATATACACAGTAGATATTAATAATCATACAGGAATGAAATGAAATATGAATAAAAGTTTGCACAGATGTATTATTTCAATTACATTTACTATTTGAGCTTCCTTTTTTTTTCCTGCAAATTTATATTATCCATATTTAAAGGAGAAAATGAAACTTTTGATACCAACTTCAGAAAAACATTACACAATGCAGCAAAATAAATTACGATGAAAACAGCGCATTCTTACTAGCATTCAGTCAGTATACATCCAATAATATTTAAAACAAATAATATATAGCTTGGCTTTTACACTGTTCAGAAGATAAAACAGATTAAAAGTAAGCAAACACAATTCCCTGAGGTAGTTTTAATTTGACACTTCAATTTTTTTTCCACCTGTTCTTCTCCCATAAATAAAGAATATTGTACAACCATAGGATAAAATATTTTTATGAATTCTAAGGAATTGAAATGTTGCATTATTTACATTGCTTTATAACTGTGGAGGACCGTTCAAATTCAAATTTTAAAAAATATGGAGAAATGAAATGATTATAAAGTGACTCAAAAATTCAATTAGACACATTCAGTAATAATTTTTCCACTTAATTAAAAAGCAAAAATTGCAATAATGATCAAATCATTTAAATTGGGAAAATAATTTTGGAAAGTTATATATTTTTAAATTTTAAAAAAGTAACAGAAACTGAGTGAATTCTGATCATGTCAATCAATCATATAACATCTGAGCTTATTAAATCTACAAAATAAAAAAGTATTAACTAAGGAAGGAATTACTAATAAGATATTTACACCTTGCTTCAAATGAATTAATGACAATTTTTGAAACATATAATTGGGTACTAACCTATTTCATGAAATTATATCAAAATTTAAACAAAGGTTATACAATACTGCTTTCAATAAGTGTAAGTAATATTGTACATTTTATTACAGGAAATTAAGTTTTAAATTTGATTTTTTACTCATTTTAACAATCATGAGAATGCCTCATTGAGCTTTTGACTTGGGTATTTAATTAGAGAAAAACATATAACAATAAACTTCAACAAATATTTCTACTTTCTACTATTTTTTTTCTCTTATAACATCACATTTTAATTACAATGTCTTTATTTGAGAATATAACTTTTCAAATAATCCAAAGCATCTCCCCCTAAAATTGGCAAACTTTGCTCTAACTCAGATAATATAAATTTCTGGTCATAGATTAATAAAAAAATTAGGAGCATTATTTAGTTAAAGATACATTTGTTTTATAAATTTGGAAGACACTCATAATCAAAATGAGATTTCATAAACACTATATTAATTTAATCACAACAGAAATTTTCATTACAAGCAAACTTATAAAAAAAATCACAAAAAAAAGAAACTTTGTACATTGTTGAACAGAAAGACAAAATAAACAAGACAAAATAAACAATTACAAAATAACTTAAACATTAGTGAGTATGAAAAGACAGTTATAACTGATTTAATTCATTCATATGAAATTTGAAATCAAGCAAAATTAACAAATGTCACTATCAAAAATTTAATTTAAAATCACGTGAAGCAATTATGATGACCAATAATTAATAGAAATTGACTATTATTGTTGAAAATATCTTAACACAGCTGGATAAAACAGGTATAGAAAATCATTGAATGCATAGAAAATATTCTCAGAATTCTTAATTCAATCAAGAAAATTTACTAGTGCTAGTTAGATAAGTATTTTCATTATAAGATGATTAAAAAAATCAAAACAAAATATTCTAAGATAATTGCTGCTCATCAAAATTAATTTCCCCCAAAAGCAGAATTTCAGTAAGAATCACTATATGATAAATTAGACTCTGAAAAAAAAATAATTCATTAAAATAAGTGCAAGTTTTAAAACATCTTTGCCTTAATAAATAATTAGTATGAAATAATTTTACCATAATAATCATTTAAAATTTCAAGATTAACTTTCAACTTAACTTTGGAGTACAATATAAATAAGTCTGCCCAGAAACAATATTGTCCTTAACTAAAATCAAAGCTGTTACTAAATAACAGTTAAAAAAATCCCATAGGTGGCTTGGGGTAGATATGAAGTCAATGAATATAAAAACTATGTTGAGAAATATATTTTTACAACTCTATTTCCCAAGAAAAACATGTATAATAATAAAAATGATATTGATTAAATAAATAAAAAAAAGTTTCATATGCATTCACAAATTGTAAAAAATATATTTAAAATAATCCGTAAAAATATTGTGAAAGGAAATTTTGAATTAAATCAAAGATGCAAGACATCTAGGATGCTCTTACAGATAAAATATATTTTGTAAAAACATCTAATAACTACAACATTTGCCTATCAGCATTATATACCTATAGAAATCTAAGATAAATAACAGAAAAAAATTATTTTTTTTTTTATAGAAAAGAGTATAAATAAAGGATTCATATTTTTTTTTCTAATGAGCTCTAGAAAACTTTTACATAATGCTGATTACAAATTCTTCAAAAATAATGCTGGCAAAATCTTCATACGTATCTAACAATTTATTAAATTATAGATCATTAACTATTCACAAAACATGCAGATGATATAAATAGATTTAAGTTAAAATTCATGATAAATTAAATTTGAACAATTAAAATGTTTTAGACATAAATGTTAATGTGGGTACATCTAAAAAGTAAAGACTGATTGGGGAAAATAAAATCCATTTGAATTATAATCTCAAAGCTCAGAAGTACACCCAATTTTTAAAAAATACTACTTGACTAGTTATTTAACAATTGATATACTTCTGAATATAATAGTACATATGAGTTTTAGTGATAGCTCATAATTCAAAAATTTAGAGTTCTATTCTACCCTTATCCAGATTTTACTAAAAGGCAAAAATTTAAAAATTAAAAACAAGTCTAAAAATTAATTCACTAGGTATATAGACAAATTTAAATTGTACTCCAGAGTCCGTATTCTAATCCTCAATGCCATAACTTGAACATTACAACTCGCAAATGCCATTAAATTTACAGATTTTTCTCTTTAACCTCATGACCTTAACCGTACAATGACAGCATTGCAAGGAGGAAGTAGTAGAAAGCCCCATAAAGTAACTACTTTTGGAAGCATGGAATAATTAAGCTTTCATCAGAGTGTAAATATATAAACACTAGTTCAAAAATTCATACTTTCAAACTTTTGCAAATAGCAACACACATTCATACATCAGTTACACACTTTAGTTTCATTTAGAGTACATGCTACTTACAACAGCACTGTCAGTCAGAGCTAATTCCTGACAGTGAAATAACAAATCAAGTCCAATCACAAGTCAAAATGCTGCAGCTGTAGTCGTATAAGGTCATGTGGTTTTATGAGTCCACATTTGTTTTTTTTTATACAGATATTCATTTATATTTATTTATTTATATATATATAATTATAAATAATGCATGCGTGTGGATGTGTTTGAGTCATTCATCCACACTACCCTATCACAGCAACATCTTTTTTATTTCTCATCAAAGCTTCCTTGGCAGATCTCCCGAGTGATTTAGGAACAAGGAATGAAGCTATGTAGCAGCACGAGGTTGTGTGCAGGAGGACTGCAGCTAAACAGTTTCTCAGCAGTGGAGATTGCAGCAAACAACCTTGAGCTGTAATGCCCCTGGTGTGGTCTTCAAGGGCAAACCACATGCAACAGAGGACTATGTACATTCCAAAGATAAATTTAGTAACTACATGACAAGGCTATGTTTTATCCAATGAGGCACTCGACTGTCGACTGTGTTTGGAATAGTTAGGTTTTAGGTAATCTTCAGCAGACAGTGAGATAACGTCTATTCGATCTTCTTTTCTATATTGTAGGCACCTCCGAATAAAGTTCTGCAAACAAACAAACCAGTTATGAATTTTCTGCTGCAATATATTAAATTTAATTATAAACATAAATAATGTTTGACAAAAATCAATCAAGCAAAAATGCAGTTCACTAAAAATTAGCCTTTCTGAGAGATAGAAAAAGTGAACACTACAAAAATTGCATTATACAATAAAAATCAAACATGTGTGCATTCAATCGCTATGCAGTGGGTCAGAAATATATTTCATATAAATATTCACCAAAATAAAATATCATTCTAAATTCATATTTTTAAAATTAGTCCCATATCTTTTAATGTACAGAACTTTTTTTTTCCTAGCCACAATATAAATTTTTCGTTTCTTTTTTTTAAACATTTTTTTCTTTTTTGGTTTCAAAGAAACTGTTTGGAAGATTTCAGAATTTATATATATCATTAAAGTATATTTAATTTATATATATACAGAACAAAACAGATAAAATGACTCTAAATTAAAATAGTTTAACAGAAACATGTTTTCAGTGAGCGAAAACTAATGAAATAATAATAAAAATTTCATTGATAAAACATTCAGGATTTGTTTCATTAAAAGAATCTAATTCTAAAGACAGAAGAAAATAGCACAAGGCTGTCCCTGTGTTAATAATAAAAGTCGAATTTAACAAATTAATTAACAGAGAAATTAATCAGTGAAACTAGCATAATGAAGCAGATTTTATTTTAAAATATGTTTAAATTGATATTTTCAACTAGGGAACTAAGTTTAGCTTTAGTAATCAATGCCATGTTTCAATATAAGAAATTAAATCAGAAAATAAATTATAATTTAGACAGTAAAAATAATTTATATAATTCATCAAAAAAGATTTACAAAATTAAACAGTTTTCCAAATGGTAATGTACACTTTAACTAAGATATTTATTTAGTATGCAGAATAAGTACACAAAATAAACAAAATGTAACTAGACCTGAAATATTGTAAAAAATATATTAACGAGGTCTATAGCAACTTCCCTCTCAATTAATCTAACATTAAGAAATATTATAATATATAAGCACATATTTAGCACTTGACACACATAACTTGATACAGTACATGAAAGTTGTAAAGCAAGATGTTTCACATATTTTATAAAATAATTCAAATTGATATATTATAATCATTTAAGATAATTCCGAACATTTAATGAATTTATTATAAAAGCTAATACAAGCATTTTTCTTATATTAAACCTTGAAAGAGAAAAGCAAATAAATAAATGATTGTTCAAACATAACTTTGAAGGCACAAAATTAAAATCTTGAAAAGATAATATTCCAAACTAAAATTTTTGTATTTTATGTGAATTAAAATGAAAAATAAAAAATTCAAGAACAAATAAAAGAATCATTTATCCATGTAATAATCATTTACCTTTGCCTCACTGCTAACAGCAGGTTTGGCTGGAAATTCAACTTCAGTAGCTTTTAAAATAGTATTTTCTTCTAATATTGTAGCTTGAGACTGGTTGTGTCCAAATGGCTGAAAAAGAAATAACCAATTAAAAAACACAAAATATTTGCCAGAAGGAAAAACCATTACTTGAAATTCATTAGAGAACAATTAGTAATCATCATTTAATTACCTTTTTCCCATAGAGGCACTGATAAAATATAACACCTACACTCCACACATCAACTTTTGATGATATTTTTGGAGGTGATTTGCCAACTACAAAGCACTCAGGAGGAAGATACCTGTTAAGAAATGGAGTAATGTTAAGAATGGACTGTAATTACAATATGCAATTTTTATAAAACTAATAATAGCATAAAATCTATGGCAACTCTACTCTTTTTAGATATAATGTTAATGCAAATAGTTTATAAAAAGCAGAAAAACTTCGTATGTTTGGAGATTGGCCCAAACTATCCACTCAACTACAGCCTTAAAATGCAATTATAATCTCCAGAAACTACTGATAAAGAATTTCACACATAAATTCTATTAAAAGAATTCAAAAAGTAATACTTATTATTCATTTCAAAATCTTTTCATAAGGAACTATATATTTTATTTAAATTATTATTATTTAAAGGGTTTAAATAGCTATATTATGGTAAAATTTGTATTAAAAAATCCATAAAAATGTACAAAAAGCTAACACAGAATTAATGAGTGCATTTTTATTCTTTAATTAATCAAACATTAATATAGTTTTACAGAAGGAGTAGTTTCAAATTTAGACTTTTCCAAAGATGTATTAATTTCTAGATGCTTTCAGATAATAAAAAAAAGTGAATATTACTGAAAAAGAACACATATGGTATACATACCAATATGTTCCAGCACCTTGAGAAGTAAGATCCATTCCAAGTTCTGGACTATAATTTTCATCATCCATAATTTTACTCAGACCAAAGTCTGTAATTTTGATTTCACCACTCCCTAATAGAATATTTCCTAAATAAACAAATTAAAAAATTTTAATACTGAGCTAAGTGAAAATTCAAATAAAGCTCAAGAGAAGAAAAAAAATCAATCTGAATCTTTTGAATGAAAATATAATTACATGCTTAATCACCACAAATTTTACATAAAATCATGTTAATTGATTATTTGTTTTACAATTTTCTTCTCCTCCCCTAAAAAGAAAGAATAAAATACCTGGTTTGAGATCGTAATGTATAATAGGTGGTTTAATTTCATTCAGGTACTTAAGAGCATGTACAACTTGCATTATGATACATCGAGCTTCTCTTTCTGGGATATTTTTATGTTGCTTGAGGTAGAAATCTAAATCATGACCATCACAGTATTCTAAAACTGTACAAAATCTGAAAACAAGAAGGAAAAATGGTTATAAAATTTAAAGTAATGGAAGAAAAATCAAAATGTATAAAGACTTTTATTTTATTTTACATTAAAAGCTGAAACTTGAAACTAAGTTCATAAGTAATTTGATGTGAACTTAAAGATCAATGAATAATAATGTATCTTTCTAATTTCTGTACAATTACAAAATTAAATTTATAAAACAATTTGAAAATAATATATTTTTTAAACCAAAGTAGGATTTTTAGAAATTATTTTATAATTAAATAGAAACAGAGTTCCTACTCTTAAGGAGATAAAAATTAAGAACCTTATCAACAAAATTCAAAGAGCATAAAATTATAAACTTCAGCTATGTAATGGAATTTTTACATTAATGTTCAAAGAAATATTACTTTCTTACTTATAATTTTTAAATGCTTAAAGTGAAGAGCACTAAGAACATGTACTACAATCATCTAGGTAATAAGAAAATAATCGGATTTCAAGATCATAATGCAAAAGTTCTTATTGTTGAATACAACCAGGTGCTTACTTCATAAACACATTCATGCTCTCAATGAGAAAAAAGCCCATTTCAAATTGGAAAATAAGTAAATAAAATATAAATCAGGGTTTTTTTTTTCTTTCTTTTTATGGATAGTAGGAAAACTAATTTTAACAAGTATAATTCTGAAATAAGATTTATTTCAATATTTATAAAAAGATTAAAAATTCAATAGCCTGAAATAAATATCAAAAAGTTCAGTTTTGTATTCGCTGAATTTCAGCATATTTCTAGAAATCTGTGTATACATATAAACCACTCCTAAATTAAATAGATTATATAACTTAGGGCACAGGTTTTATAAGCTAAATAATGAAATAATCTGAGAAACGATATTGCAATTTCTAATTAATTATCATAAACTAAAAATAACAGCATTTTTTTAAAAATTAAAAATTGATTGGCAGAAGCAAATTCTAGAGCATTATGTGCCAACCATGAAATCCATGGTTACCAAAATTCAATACAATGACTGCATACCTTCAATTGTAATTATAATAAAAGATAATGTTGAAAATATTGACCCCCACCCACCTACGAGAACACACAATTTCCTAATCAGCTTGGCAATAAATGCACATATTCACGTAAAATCAAGCAATGAGGGCAAAAATTTGTGTTTTAAAAACAACTGATTATTAATGAAATTCCACATAATAATCTTTGGAAAAAATCGCAATACTGAAAGATATAACAATTACTTACGAATTGGCATCTATTTCGAATACATCATACAGTCTTACAACACGGGGATGGTCCAAGGATTTGTGAATGTTGTACTCTCTAAGGGCATGTCTAAAATATGATTTGTAATCAGATTTTAAAAATAAGGTATTAAGCGGCTTAAATTACTTTTACAATATCTTAAAAAGTAAGATTTAAGAAAATAAATTTTTAAAATACAATCAGCAATTCAAATGCAAAATTAATGTAAGTACTAACTTGATATAATTAGCTTTTTTATCATCCTTCCAGTCCTTATTTAGCTGGTGAACTTTGCATGCAACATATCTTTGCTCTTTCAAGTCAAAAGCCTAAAACAATATTAAAAAAAGAAAATTAGAAAAGAAAAATTGTTATTTGATTTGTCAATAATTACAAAATAAATTTTTACAATATTTCTATATTATCCAAAACCAAATTTCAGATATATCTATGCAAAATCAATGCAGTATACACTTTTAAATACAAGTCTTAAAGTATGTGATATCAATTGGAAGAAATCATGCGCTATCTATTGAAAATTGTTTCATAATGAAATCATAGATAAACAAAAGAATGCAAGAAAATAATATTTCAATCAATAAAAATTAGTTTTTCAAGTCATGTTTATAGCATATCTTTTACAAGTATGATAGTTGTAATTTAAAACCTTCCTACTCTTTGATTTTAAAAAATCAATTTAGTTTCTTCACAAAATGAAATAATATTTACAAGCTTCTTGAAGTAGAACTACTCAAATGTGCTATATGTTTTTTAGGAAGATATTAAAAATATCTATTTAGCACTGAATCAATAAAAAGAGAGAGAGAGAGAGAGAGAGAATTGTATTTGGAATATGATGAGATATTTTTCTTTCTTTCTTTTTTTCTATACAATAGTAATTTGCTCTTTCATTTCCATTGGGTGAGAAATTTTAAGGGAAGTATCACTATAGATATGTCTACATCATTTACTTTTAATATTAAATTAGAATAACTTTAAACATGAAGAGAAATAAACATGGACATTATTTTCAAATAATTTCCCTACTTGGAATAAAAATAAATTCCTAATAATGAATAAAATAACATATAGCAAATATATGAGAAAGGAGAAAAATATTGAATTAATTAAAGCAAAAATGCACTTCTTACTTTATGAACTTCACTAAATCCTCCTTTACCCAGTAGTGTTAGTAAGAGATACCTTTCATGGAGCACAGGATGATTATTAAACCTATAAAAAACACCATCTTAATAATAAACTAGATATTTAACTATATTTAAAATGATGTAAATATCATTTCTGTCATTCACAGAAAGAAAATTAAGCAGTACAAACATATATCTTCATATGTATATTTCTTTTTTAATACATATTTTTGTTTCAAAATCAGTAATTTTATATTATTATAAAGAATAAATTATTTACAAAAGGCAAGAATAATCAAATATGAAATTAAAAATAAATTTTTTTTACAAAGCATTATTTTATAAAATAATTTGACCTAAACTGATTCTAAAAGATTTCATGTGAAATGCAAAAGATTAGCCAAAAACAAAAATAAATAAATTCATAGCAGATAATATTAGATACTTTTTAACATATACTATATTAAAAATGAATTTCATATATAATCAAAAACTGAATTTCTACCATGACAAAATAAGGACAAGTTTTATTCTTTATAATTCCTTCTTTTCTAAAAAAATTTATCTACAGTATAATTTTAGCAATTTATTCATCTAACTAGCAATTATTATTAAGTTAAATTAACAATTTTTAAGCTGTTCAAATAATTTTAATATATTTTATATTGTTTATTTTGAATCATAGCCATCCATTCAAACATGTTTAAATTGAACTTTTAATCAAAATTAATTGCTTTTTAAAACAATTTACAACACTAGAAATAAATCAACAATAACTATGAAAATGTGAATTTTGCACAAATATATTCTTTGAAAGAGAATTGCAACATATAAATAATATCAAAATCAACAATGGAAATAGCTTATATCTAAAATTACTGGGAAAATTGATGCAAAAATATGGACAAGCTGTAAATGAATGCATATTTTTTCATATTAATGTACAAATACACTCTACTTCTAAAAACATTGATGCAATAGTTTGGCTTCTAACTTCTGCTAAAAGAAGCACTTAAAATATGATGGCCTTAATGGTCAATAATTCCAAGATCAGAACTTAAAAATAACTTTTACAAAAACATCATACAAGACTTATCTTAATATAAAAGGAAATACAATTTTCTGCACAGAAAGATTGAATAAAATTAGCTTTTCAGGAATAATCGCTACAGATTTTATTGGAGAAAAATTTATTATTCTTCATTTTAAAACAACTTTCAAGTGTACAACTTTGGTATTCAAAGTACGCCTGTGTCAAATTTGTAATTACAGGCTTAGTGGTCTGTTTTGTAGAATAAAATCAAATGGACAAAATTATTGGCAATTGCTTAACGATAAAAATAAAAGAATTGGACTTTAAGCCTAAAAGCCTTCAATCAAGATAAAATATGTAAAAGAAATTTAGAATGTCCAGCAGAAATTTTTAAAAAAAGTTTAGATTTTTACACTAATTAAAGCAAAAACTTATTAAAGGATAAAAAGCTATAGGACAATTAGCTTAAATATTATATATATTGAAACAGAAAAGTTACTGTAAGAGTTATAAAATTAATTTTTACAAAGGCTAAGGAAATAAAGTACTAAAATACTAATATCATAATAACAATATTTTAAAATAAATACCAACACATTCATAAAAAAATTACAAATAAATGAATAATATGAACAATTTTGGGACAAAAATGCTTATTATTTATATATTTCATTGAAATCGTTTTAATATCTAATTCCTGAAGCAATAAAATTATTTATTCAAAATTGGAATGATGCCTCTATAAAACTGCACGAAATTTATTAAAATGAAGACATTTTATTAAAAATTTTCACAGAATA
Organism: Argiope trifasciata; assembly: GCA_026543055.1. NCBI lineage: Eukaryota > Metazoa > Arthropoda > Arachnida > Araneae > Araneidae > Argiope > Argiope trifasciata. The sequence goes on from JAPMOQ010052033.1 coordinate 303,487, forward strand.
GAAATACAGTGTGACAAAACATAAAACAAAAAAAAAAAAATGACTTAATAAGAACCAAATTTATGAATTTTGTAACAATTAAAAACAGAGTTAATCCAAATAAAATACCAGGAATTGTGAGCAGAAGATGAAGGAACAGTTTTCAAAGTAGCCAAAAACCTAGATAAGATAAATTCACCAGTAAATTTTCATCCAGAGGGTAGTAAAAAATACTCATTCTTTATTTAATATTAAAAAAAAATTGCAGGAAGAATTAACTCATGCTATCAAATATAATGGTAAAAATTCCCAATTATGACAATAATGTTAAAAAAAAAATACTGCTTTTTTAACATTAATTTCTTTGTTCCTTTGATGCTTATTCTCAATTTTATTTCTTAAATATACAGTAATTAAACAAAATAAATGCATACTTTAAAAATGAGAAATAAGTAATATCCTTTTTCAGATGATTTTTTTATTCTATGCAAAAGTATGAAAATTTAACAATATTGAAAAATGTCACAAAAGTAATGCCTTATATTTATTTTTGAGATGAAACAAATGTAAAAAATTATATAGTAATGCTTTATAATCAAATTATAATGAAAACAGCAAATTAATATTTCTATTCTGTGAAATATATGGTCAGTGGAAAGAAAAATTTCTCAAAAGAATTTTCATTGCATTTAAGGAAAATAAAACAAGAACTAAATTTAAGAATTATTCTCTTGTGTTTAAATACACAATGCAATACACAAATTCTGTATGTAAAAAACATCCTTATTTCAAAATATTTCAGTTTTTGATTCAATGTTCTGATATTATTTTTGTGTATTAATTCATAGTAATAGTAGAAGTTCAGACACTATGAAATAAATTATCAGAAACTAAACCAAGACTTCACTAACAAATGTTAAGCAAAGCGAAGAACTTTAATACTATTTGTCTTGAATAGGACAAGTATGAAAAATGTTTGAATAAAAAAAATTATGCAAAAGCATTTTAAACCAAATTTCTTCAAGATTTCATAGAATAATGAAAGACTATGACAATTTTAATAATCACAATTTCATACATGCATGTGACTGAATAAATTAATGATCGCAAGATTGAATAAATTAATGTTGATAATTATGTGCATTTGTTTTCTATCAATGGCACGTCTAATATATATTATTTATGTTTATGTTATATTTATAGAATAAAAAATTATGCAACCATTAAATGAAAGCAGATAAAATCAACTGTTATAGATTATTTTTTAAAATATACAACAGTTATTGATTATCAGTATGATAAGTAAAAACAAAACAAAAAAAAGTTAGATAAAAATATGCAAATCCAGTAATTAGATGAAAAAAAGGATCTTCAGATTTTTGTTACCATCCATCACCCACCCCTTTAAGCCTAATTAATAAATATTATGATTTTCAAAAGCACTTATGTATTTCAATTTTGCCAAAACAGTTTAATTATCTGTTAATAATGCAGGTAGTAATGTTTTAACTAAACATAGAAATAAGTTTCATTATAACTTTTTAAAAAAAATTGAGATTACTTTGAAAATAAAAGAGAAGCCAGCTTATGTGATTATTTTGCTTACTTTTGACATGCTAAAAAATTATTCATTCACAATTTGCCAAAATAATAATTAATAATTACAGAGACATTTGATCACTCATTTAAAATACTCTCAATAAATTAAAAATAAGGAATTAAAGAGTAACAGGCAATGTTTATAAAAGTTCCGATTAAACACAGTATTCATTCCCGAAATTTATGAGATAAACTTTTTCTAAAATTAAAGGGGATTTTTTTTTAAAAAGAATTTTTATGTTTCAAGCAAGAAAGTGCCGACAAAGAAATTCTTAGTTAAAATTGACTTTCTGCAGGTGTTATATCCTTAAATCTATGTTAAGTAAGTAAAAAACTTTACCTAGACTGATCTTCATTGTGTATCCTTTTCAATTCACGAATATGAAGATTTCTTTCCCTCTCTAATTTTTCTAATTCTAGTTGTAAATCAGTGTCTTCCTTCTTTAGAGAAACTTGCCTCAGTTTGAAAATTTCTTCTTGTTCAAAAAACTCAGACCAGCTGAGGAGACTAAAAATGAAATTAACCATCAGAATACAAGAGAAAATACATAATTAACATAAAAAAATTCTTTTTACATGTAAAAATGTTTTTACAGATATTATTTGTAGCAACTCCTCAAACACATGAATTATGTAGATCTAACAGCAATGTCTACAAACCTTAAAAACTAATTCAATCATATAAAAGTATTTCATATACACATAGAATATTTTTCGCAAATTATTATAGATAAAAAAAAGGCTAGCAAAGAGAGATCATTTCATCCTCCATTTCACTTACAAATATAAATAAATAACATAAATCAAATTATATATATATTGAAGCAATAAAAATCAAAATATATAGAAATAGATATATGATTTAATATATATGAATGGAGTATGCATACTCTTTAGGAGGATCAGGTCGAACAAAATCTCCATTTGCTAAGTTCATATTCGCCCGGCCTCTTGGCTGACTTGCATTTGGTTTCTTCTTGCCTAATAATTTACGTTGTTTTTCTATATCTTCTCTTTCTAGTGCTATTTGTTCCTGTTTCCTAAAAGTGATGAAAAATTATAAATTTATTGAAAAATTTAATGTTTATAAAAAATAATTTTTTTAAAGCAGCAAACATTAAAAAAAATTAACTTTCAGAAATCATAAATATAAACTTCATGGATATAGTGCATAATAGTTTGCCTTTCTTTCTCTACTATGTAGGTGAAAAAAGCAATGAAAATTTTCAATTTCAGGTCCCAATTTTCATTACAAATATTCTGATCAGACACTCTTTAAAAGAAAGGTAAATACAAAATCATAATGAATTGTTGCAAATAATTAGGTTGTATAAAAATGTGATTATTTCAATTTTAAAACAATCATGATAAAAGTTAATTATTCTTCCTTAGTTCTTAAATAAAATTTTAAAAAAATCAAAATCTTTGATTGATACAATTAGATATTTTTCATTATAATTGGTTTAACTATATGGATAACTACTTAGAGAGTATTTGACATACCTTGAAAATTATGGTATATTCTAAAAATTATATTTTACAATTACAAATACAAAATTTATAAATACAAAGTTTGGAATAATACCTGGAATAATTTGCCAATTGTCAAATTTGGTCCAAATCAACAATTTCAATATTAGAATCACTTGGTGAATTTTAATCATTTAGCATAAAAAATTATATATTTGGTTATAAGATTTTCCAGTTTTACATACCAATTTTCATCTAGATTGTAGCATTTTTAAATTATGGTATTCACACTTCCAACAAAAATGGAAGTCACAATTTTGAAAATTGTCTTAGAAGCTGATAAAAGTTTCAGATTACCAAAAGAAAAATTTTTTTTGTGTATAATCATAACAACTATACATTAATGTGTAAATAAAATGAATATAAAATCATATATCAACAAATTGTACAATAATAATAATTTCCAGATACTTACTTTATTAATTCCGTGAAAGCAAATCCATCCACCCAGTTTTCAGCAAAGGACGCTCCTTGTCGTTGTGTAATAAACTGACCAAGTCTCAGTCTATTTTGCATACATTTTTGCCGACAGGCCTTTTTCTCCATTAGTGACTGATAAAAAAAAATTAAATATTTTTAATAGGAATTCAAAAGACAATTCATGCAACACTAAAAACAGAGACTAATTCAAACTCCCTTTATATTTTAAAATGTAATCATCATTTAAATTTAATCATAATAAAACATTGTATTAATGAAATATCATAATACTTGAAAAAAATCAATATATTTCAAAGAAATTCTTAAATAATATTTACATGAAACGGCTTTAGTTTATAAGTTCCTAAAAAAACCTAAGAAAATATTCATAATTATTAAAGCATATAAATTAAAGTAACAAAGGTATATCGTAAAATATGTAAATAAAAAGTGGAAATGACAAACGAAATTTTATCAATATCAAATAGTGCCTTCTTTTGTTATTCATTTTCTTAGTATTTATTTTAAATCAAATTACAGAACAAATCAAGAAATTTATTACAATTATTTTCACTGCTTTTTAAATCTTTCATTAAGTTCTTCAATAAGTTTTCCAAGTGGAATAGATAATATTTAAATTTCAATTAATTAAAATTAAATGTCATACATGAAGTTGCATGTATAAAAAAGCTCTTTTACTTAATACATAAGTGATTAAAAATTGCAAAGGAATAAGCATTCAGAGAATATGCATTCTGTAAAATCCTATTCATGAAAAATAGTAAACATTAAAAAAATATACCTTTTCAATAAGTAACTGCTTTGTGACATCATGACACCTTTGTAGTTGCTCTTTGGCTTTTTCATTGGCTTTCTGTAAAGTTGAAAGCTGCCTCTTTAGTTCCTCATTTGCCTGTAAAAATTGCAAAATTATTTTGTATATTGCGTTTGGAAGCTAAGATAGTTACAAAATCTTAATTGACTTTTAAAAAACTTACCCTTTGAAGTTCTTCTATTCTATTATCTCTCATTTCCAAGTCTAAAGCTGACTTGTTTTCAAGCTCTTTGATTTTGTTAATAGTAAGATCAGTTTGCACTGACCGATAAACAGCATGAGACGGACACAAAGGAGGAGGAGCCATTAAATTGGCATAATCTAAACCAGTAGGAATGGAAGTATTTGATGGTGAACCAATGTTTTGCTGTACAGAAGCATACTGTAGGAAAAAGAAAAGAAATTAAAATGTTGCAAGTTTGCTTAATACGAAATATTATACCAAGTTTCAAACAAAATTTTACTACAAAATTTGCAAATATTTTTCAAGTAATTCAAGATAAAAATTTAGTAATTTATAACATAAAAATTTATATATAACTTGTTTTTCAAGTTTCATATTACATAAAAGGTATTCAAAAATATTTTTTATTATATATAATTGCATTAATTATAAAAAAAAAGTTTATAAACAAGGAAATCACTTTCAAAAGTATTAATTAAAATCAAGTTCTAATTTTAATAACAATTGTAAGCATGTCTAAAAGTATATGAATTCAGCAAAATAAATAATACCATATAGCTTTGTGGTGTAGGAGACTTAGAGCCTGCATATCGACTAGGACTGTGACCCTAAAAATGTTATTATCAAAATTAATGTATATGTTCCAAATATTTATAAAAGAATAGAAATAAATTTTAATTACATGGAACATAAGCAATAAATTTACCTTGAAATATTCATTTATTTTTTTAGCATTTTCTCGAGCAGATTTTGACCCTAAAAAAATTCAGTTCAATATATCAAACTTCCGAAGAAAATTATAAATCATGATCAACAGTAAATAAAATGTGTATCAAAAGTTATTAAAATTATCAGTAATTTTTGTAATTATTTACATGATACAGGAAATAGCAATAAAAAGTTTACTGGCAGATTAAGTAGCAGCTTAGTTTTTCCAATATTAAATTATCACCTTTAACTGAATAAAGGTAAAACCATATTATATAGCAGAAGGATTGAAACATAATTTATATTTTAACTAATACTGAAATATCTGACAACAAACTAACACAGATTATTACATGCATTATTCAAAGAAAAATTACTAAATTAATACAGATTCCAACATTCAGTTTTATTAAAAAAACACTAGGATAATCCTATTATTTAAAAGTTTACATATTTTATCATACTATTGATTTGTTTTTACTGAGTAGAAACAATATTTTAGATACAAACATCAAACATTTTTTTTTTTTTTACACAACACATTTGACAATATTATCTTTAGGACACATAAGCTTCATGAATAATGAAATATATTCTTTTAAATTTTAATGTTTTTAAATATTAAGTATACATTAACTGGATGTTTTTTAAACATTTTTAATTACTTTTTCCATATTTATCTTAAGATTATATCACAGAAATCTTTTAATTAAAAGACTCCTTTTAACCAAAAACTCTCCTCCCTTTTAAAAAAAACTAAAGGAAAAAATACAAATCAATCATCCTACAATTAAAAGAGTAAATTATATATTACAGTTTATGAAAAGATCATTTTTTCTCCTCAATTGAAACGTAGATAAATAATGTTTTTCAAAAGAAAATCTAAAGTCAAGCAATATTAAATAGGACTTAGAATAGGATAAGATAAGATAGGATAGGATGAAATCAAAAATTATATATATATTAAATAGAGTGGTTTATATTTAGGGAGAGAGACATTTTTTATATTAAAATTTTTTAGTTACACATTTAGAAATTTATTTAAAAAGCAAGTTCAATAAAAGGCACCAGATGATTATTTTAATGACAGTTATGGAAAATATATAAAACATAATTCATTCTTAAAGATTAACATTCTTTTTTGGATACATATCTCTTAATAGGAAAAACATGTGCTGAATACATTCACAAATATGAATTTCTAATAGGAAATCTAAAAATAGTTTAATTATTCCTTATTGTGCTTAGTTGTCTTTTTTTTTTTTTTTTTTTACTTGAGCTTAGGAGAAATATGTATTAATTAGCAGTAAACAACACAATAACTAAACAAATAAGGCACTTTGTAAAAATATTTGTAATAAAAAATGCTAGTAATAGAATTTCTTTCTTGTTACTTTCTTTAAATAACAGTTTTATAGTTTGTAAATAAATAATAAGAAACTAACCATCGTCCTTCCTTTTTCTTTTTCTTTCTGTTGTAGTCCTATGTTGATGTTTTTCAGGGGTCTAACAAAGATGAACAAGCTCGGTAAATCATAAAAGAATGCATACTGAATAAAAAATAGATTTCACAAAACATTCACTAATAATATAAAATAAAGGATGTCCACAATAAGCACTTTATAAATTAAAATATTTGGTAGAAACTTTAAAGCACTCATTGCAGTGAAAAATTATTATAATTTCATTTTCAGTTTTAAATCTTTTAACACAATGATTAGCAATAATTTTTTTCCCATTTCTTTATCATGTTTAAATAACACATGTGATCATAATATATACAATGAAATTAAAATGTTATTTGGCATTTATTATACCTAAACTAATTGCATTTTTAGATAACAAAATACCATAAAATTATATTTAAAAGTAAATACAAAAAAAAAAAAAAAAAAAAAGAGGGAGTGTTGACTGGTATATATAAAAAGTATTGATTCATAAGATTTGCCTTATGAGTATAATTTTTGCCACAAACACATAACATAAATTTTTCTTCTATCATGTTACCACATTATTTTAAAAGGTTAATGGATACATTTTCATTAAAAATTTAAAACTTACTATGAAATGTGGATAAAAGTATCAGAATTAAATAAAATTTTGCAGAAAATTAGGGGTGTCATATTTATATGGCATACGAAAAATATATTTTGAGCATAATAGAAAATTATTGCATTGAAGTAATAATAGTAATAGAAGTAATAAAAGACAATTTTTACAGCCTATTTTACATTCTAAGAAACATATAAATGGCATGACAGTTTTCCCAGCAACCTAAACAGATTCCTGTATTAAAAATATAAAATAGTAGTCATTAAAAACAGATGAATAGAGAGCCATTAAAAATAAGATGTTTCAATTTTCTTCTTTCTTAGTATGTAAAAATATAAGTTGTGATATGTCACTATTCAAAATATTTTGGAATAATTTAGCCTTCTTATAAGCCCATAATCTGCAGATAATACAAAACTTAAAACATAAACTCATAGAAACTGACACAAAGTTGGAACTAAAGAACATCTTTTAAAGAGTTCAAAGATACATAATCTATATCTTCACAATGTAGATGGTTGCACAAAATACACACGAATCAGAGTATAATGTAGCTTTGCACAATTTTAAAAAGTGAGGGAAAGGGGAACAATAACTGTATGATGACCATATCAACTGATTCGTAAATGGTTTAAAAATGCAAATAAAATATGTAATATTGAAAATTTTTAGTAAATTTCAAAAATACTGCATCTGTACAACACTGATTAATAATCAAAGTTTTATGTAATATACAAATAATAACCAATTTTTTCACATTCACATAATTAAGCATCCATTTATCTGTATGTATGTATAATGAATAATTTAACTGAAAAGATGTTGGCTTAGTTATTATGCCATATTCCACAAAGTCACTTTGCAATCACATATATTTACTAATTATCCAACCTAGTTTAAGATGTAAACATACTCTAATAGCACCACAACTTTGTTATGTTTACAAAGCACCATTTTGTTGTGAAGAAAAGAAAACTAGGAGAAATCTCACATCTAATTCTTTGTCACTAGGCTGAGATCCATAGCTAGCTGCACTGAGATTTGAATCCGGATTCTGATTAATGTTACTATTACTGCTGGTCCCTGAGGAAGCATGGTTGATTCCTAAGTTCGTAGATTGAGCTGGCAGTGGCAAATTTCCTGGAAGTGTCATCATAGGGGAATTTTGTTGCACTATTTGTTGCTGGAGCTGAAGAGGCAGCTGCTGAGCATGAAGATTGAAATTGACTAGACCCTGAAGACAACAAAACAAAACAAAACAAGAGCAATCAGTAACTGATAAGAAATGTATTGGCATGTAATGATGAAATCAAATTTTCACTTCAGATTTTAAAAAGTTATAATTCATATGATTCAACATAATTCATATAATGAAAAATAACAATTCCTGAAGTGAACATTAAAACAATAAAAAAAGCAAAATAACATTAGGTCACTGGTATTTTTTTAAATCTAAATATATTATTACAAGATTTATCCATTCAAAAAAGTTAACTCTAAAATAATGTATCATAACCTATGTAAATTTCATTCATAACACTAACAAAGGAATATTATATCTGCTAACAATTTGCAACAAATTATAAAAAAAAATCAAAACATTAAAAAAAAATATTGGGCAAAAACATTTTTTAATTGCTTTATTCACTATAATAATATCTATAACTGGTAACAATGCTGTTTATTCAATAGGAATATTTATATACAGGTGGTTAATAAAAAGAAATATCTTTTTAATATGTGTTGGTATTTATATCATTCATATTATAGTCATTTTAAAGTAAATAGTATTAGTAAAAGGAAGTTGAAATAAAACTTATTCTTAAGCCAATTAGAAGGAAGAAAATTTATAAATAGCAATTTTGAAATGATGATATATTGAAATAAAAAGAAATACATAACAAAGCAATTTTTACAATGAACATAAATTGACACATAATTAAAAATAAACATGGCTAATTCTATAAAAAGAGAAAAAGAATATTATTAGTACAAATTTCCATATGGGATGAATAATATGTATTATAAAAAGTAAAACAAGATTATTTCTATAAAAATTAAGTATCATATGAAATTTATTACTAAAAATTTATCATTGATGTTTTGTAATCTGAATAATATCAACAAGCAGCCAATTATATCTATAGTCAGTTGTATATATATTGCTTATTACTATAAATGTCAAGCAACTCTGTTATGCATGATGTAAATTCAATGTAGACAAAATTAAGAATATTAAAATAGCAAATTAATGAGTATTTTACTTGCTTGTTTAAATCTTGCTGTCATTTTCTAAATACATTTTAGTTTTTTTTTTCTAAATTATCTGTTTTATAATGTAAAAAATATATTACAAGTTATACATAAAACTTAGATAAAAACATACTCGGTTCCCAATGAATCTCGCTTCTAGGAGTTCTTGTTTTCGTGGGTCCAATGTATGGATATTATCCATCGCTTTAGTTTCCCACCTATAAAAGAACAGCTGTTATCATTTTGATACTGACAGTATAGACATTATTTTGTATATACTGTCAATATATTTTGATATTGACAGTATGAATAAACTATACATAATACTGAAATACACAAAAGACCTTTATAAGGATAAGCATAAACATGAATTAGATTATGATGTTTCTTGGTTTATTATGGAGAAAACAGAGATATTATGCAAAATTCTGATGAATTAAATATTTATTTAAGAGTTATAGCAACAAGTCATTGAATACTAATACATATAAACCTTGTGAATTCAAATTAATACACTCATGAATTATAATACAGAATCAATCAGAAACTATGCTTGAACAACATGTTATGCTGGGACCAGGAATTTATTCTGTTTATATAATACTACACAATCATTGAAACTATGATTAATAATCTTTCTAGAAGTTATTATAATTATTTATATTGATCTGAGTACTACACAAACATTGAAACTATGTTTAATAAATTTTTTAGAAGTTATTATAGATTATTTATATTGATCTGAAATGTTTTGAATTGAAAAGGTATAATAATATAAATGTAGCAACAGTAAATTTAAAACCTGTAATATTTTCATATATTTTATAGATTGATATATTTTGAATCAACAATTAAAATAACCATAATAAAATATTTTAACAAAATTGTGAACTACAATTTAAAATTAATAATTTAAGTATTTATTAAATTTTATATTGAAGAGTTGGGAAATTGAAAACTGCCATGAATTTGTTTACTTTCCACAAGAGAAATGCTTAAATGTGGGGGGGGGGAAGGAAAACTATCTAACAAATAAAAAATATATATAACTGAACTAAAAATAAATCATAAAAAGTGAAAATTTGATACCAAACTTTCACCTTTTATTGATAGAAAAATTTTGTTGTTTACTTCTGTTTAATTGCTTCCTGTGTTTTCTCACAGCATTCAAAATCTAGAAATCTACTTTATCAATAATACTGGAGCAAATAAATACTTTTACAAAGTAGATTTGTAGATGACTGTGAGAAAAACTTGATTTGTTTAAACAATTTTCGTTTCCATATTCTCCAAGTTAACAACAACGTAGTCACTTACTTGTACTGTTGCACCTTAACATATTTTTGGAATCTCATTCCTTATTTCCAGCAAAGTACGTATGAGAAACATCACAGAAAAATGGCAATCGAGTTTTGCAAAACAATTGTTTTTACAGACGACTTTACGTCACAACGAATCCCAGTCGAATAAAAATGCACTGCATCCATTCACGGTGCGAATAAATTAAAACCGGGAGACAAAATAAATAAACAAACGAATAAATAAAAAAAAATCTAGCACATCGAGCCACGTATGAAAAGCAAGATGGAGAGCAGAGTCTACGCCCGAAGTTTAACAAAATCCGCAGCGGAAAAAATCGTACCTAGATCGCATGATCTAGTCATCATCAGTTAATGCAGACAGCAAAGCTACCATCTTGGCTCGCTTGCTTCCTATACCGACAACAACCACTGCTGGTAAGACAGCATAAGCGAAGAGGAAGGGAAGGGAGGAGCGAACGGGAGAAAAGGGCAGAAAAGAACACAGACAGAACGAGGGGGGAAGGAAGCAAGGGAGAGAGAGAAGAGAGAAGGGGGAACGACAGAATGAAACTCACAACACACACGCACGTACGTACGTACAAACAGATATCGATAAGCTGGCTGGAATTACCTCAGCATCGTCAAGATCCCACCGTGTGTGGTATCTTATTTTTTTTTTTAAGGACACCACTCTTTTTTCAACACGAGAAATTTTTAAATGAATTTTTACAAATGCCACCTCCGCTGCACTTATTGCAATCCATGGCGATAAGCGCAAAATTCGACTTTCCACCGCCACCGGCACACCAGGCAACAACGGGCGACATACTACGTATACCTTTAGTGCAGAAAAGCAGAGAAAGAGAGGAGGGGAAAATTCGCTATTCCAATCCCTCTGCGAGTGGTCAAAGCTAGCGCGTGGTTGCACAGCGCGCACCGATTTGAGCGAGAGAACGTAGTAGAATGGATAGAGGGAAGAGAGGAGAAGAGCGACAGAAAGAGAGAGAGGAGGAAGGGAGAGGTTACAGCTGAGAGGCAGATAGTGAATGAGTAGGGATCGGTAGCTGAGGCTCTAGCTGCAAGAACACACATACACAGCAGAGACGCATTACATCCTTCCAGCTGCAGTGCGCCTTTGGGTGTCACAGTGTTGTTGCACCCACGTAAAAAGGGGGGGGGGCAGAGGAGCGATACGAAAGGGAAATCCAACCGTGCTTGATTATTTGCCAAGGACTCGGAAAACAAGGCTTTCTTACCACAAAATAACTCGCCGTGCCATTATCACTCGAACATTTTCTTAGTTATAAAAATCAGTGAGAGACAAGTCTTGTTACTAATACTCGCCAGTTTTCTTCCAAATAGGGCCACTCAGATGAGCGGGTGTGACCGCTTCATCGACCGCAGTCTGGATGAAGGCCATGACATGAGGCTGAAATGGATTTAGGAACTTTTTGGGGAGGGAGGCACACTTTGAAATAAATTACCTTTTAACTTAACAAAGCGTTTTGAATAAATGTAGAAGGAAAACCTAACTTTGAGTGCGCACTTCTCTTAAAATTTTGAAGGCAATGAATGAATTTGAAATCGATAATCTATCGAGTTGCAACAACGTAATTTGAGATTATCATGTTTGAGGGCACGTTTCTGTTAATATTTCCATTTTATAAACGCAAAATATTATGTTATATAAGTTCTTCGTTCTAATTCTCTTATGTGTGTATATTAAAAGAATTAAAACGAAGTTTTAAAATATTTTAATATATTATTTATTGTTTTAATCTCATATAAAAAAGAAAAAAAAATATTTTAAGATTTCTAAGACATTAATACTATAAATAATACCAGATATTCTACTTTTTAAAACAAAATAATGTAGAAGACGAATGTTAAAATTAAAGCTTAAAAATACTTCCGTATTTTGTTTTAGGAAATAAAATAGAAAAAGTCTTAAAATGAGGCGATTTTAAATAGAAAAGATATCGCTTAAACAGGTTTCAAACCAATAACCTCGTAATGCTAAAGATAACTATACGTAAAAACAGTTATGTATAGTCATATTCGACGTGCACATATTTTTATAAAAGAGCCAAGGTCATGATAATCGATCAAAACTTTAATACTCAACGACCGCTACGCACATCCAGAATTCGACATAAAAGTTTCATAAGCTTACCAGAAGTAATGATACTGGTTTGTGCGACTACAATTCCTGCTACGAATAATAATTTCACTTGTATTTTCAATGTAAATAACATAAAAGAAAATCCATTGGCCTATATACTATTAAACCAAAATTACTTTAATGAAACATGGATAAGAGAAATTTAGTTTAGTTCATCCTAAAAGTATTAAAATAACTAACTGTTAATGATCTATAGTTTTTATGCCTTAATTATTTTTGTCGTAGTGCAGTATAAAATTAAAAAAAATCATTATTTAAAATTAATTTGTTTTGCTTCATATACGATCACAGGGAGGTCATTATAAATATCTACTGAAATTATATATATAAAAGAGGTAAATTATTTTTCGGATAGTTCAATATAAGTGTGTGTGAGAGAGTTTATACGATAAACACTAAGAAATAATCAATACTGTAAGAGCGAGGTTAATTTCATAAGTAAAAAAATAATACAAAATAAAAGGCACAGATAAGTATAGAGGTCTGTTTTGAAAAAATAATAATAATAATAAGATTCAACAACACAAATTTTGATTCCGAAAACACAAAACTTTAATCAATTATTCCCAAAAAGAACTTAAATTTATTGAGGGGGGATGTAAAGAAACCTAGAAGGTCAGTATAAAACCAGATCGTCTGATATGGAGTAGCATTCCTTAGAAATTGCACGAAAGCGTCTTACATGAGAAAAATGTAAATAAATAAATTAAAAAAAAAAAAACACGATCAAAAGAACGAACACATGTGCAACTTCTTTCTCTCTCGGCCACGATATTGTATTCCTCCTCCCCCACACCTTTCCGTTTCCGTCCTTTAACCCAAAGAGTCGGCAACCCTGCGTATCTATCTCTCAGGCTGCAGCAAGTAAATTAAGCAAAGCACAGGGGTCTACAGAAGTGAATTCAAGGAGCCCCTGTAGGGATGCTGCAGTCTGAATACGCTTTTTGCTAGATTTTTTATTTTTATTTTCTTATTTTCAATTTAACCGAACGTTACGCAGCGAAACCACGCAGGTATCCCAACTGAAGTGGGAAAAGATTTCGCTCAGGCCGCGAAATTGTTTTAGCGTGTCGGCAGAAGAGTAACCGGTTATAAAGTAAATATCATGTCAACTCGCATTTTCGCCTTATGTTTGTTTATTGTGACATTAAATCCTATCAGACTTGGTGCTTGTTTCTAGCCATTATCAATTAGTTTGTAAATGAGGGTAATGAAAACCTATTAATTTCCGCTCTTTTCAAAGTTTTTTCTTTCTTTTTTATGGTTTTGATGGATTAGATGCATTTCTTAAATATGTAATTTAGTTTAAATTTAAAATGCGACAAAACTTAAAACTTTATTGATTGGGCTTATCTCACAGGCAATGTAAACATTACCTAAACGCAAAAGATATTAAAATTAGCGGTAGATTAAAATATTCTAATTATGTGTAAACAGAATACTTCAAAATGAAAACTACAATTTCCATATATAAAATTGGTTATTATTAACATTTTTGGAACACAGTTTTTTTATATAGTTAATGAAATAATTTCTGTGCAAATTATATTATTTTTAACAGCAATATAAACATTTTGAGGATTATCAAATCAAATTAATTATTGCTCCACTAAAATTTTTTAGAGAAAGTTTCCTTGTAACTATAGATATCGTAAAAATATTAAAAACTGCTTTAAAGTGATATTCTGTATTGGGATCGGTTAACGTAATTTTAAATTATCGATTTAGTGAAATTATTTTTTTTTTTAATTCACCGTGGGACAGTTTTGCCAATATTCTTATTCTATTTGTATTTAGATAAATATTATACTTGTAATCTTATAACTGTAAAAAAATCTAATTCCAACATAAATTTTTGTACCAACATTGTCGTACGTCTACATTACTGTAAAGTGTTTGTTACTTCTATAAGTGGAAGATATTTATCTGAAAATATGCTTTTTCCACACAGAAAAAATTAATGATGGCATCACGTGATACTAACTAGAAATCTAATCTTATCAATAGAATGAGATGATTACTTAAATGACTAGAGACAAGTTAAGATATAAAGTACACACAAAAAGTACTGCTGTTTTTGTTTAAGATAAGGAGCCATAAGCTGAGAATTAAACGCAACAATTATTATACTAAAATGAATATTTTATCACAAACGGTAAACAACTGAATCAACAAATTCAGTACACACATAACCGCAAGAAATATTAATCCTTTCGTCATTATTTAGTAATCATGCTTTCATTAAAAGTTCGTCATGTTTTAAAATAATATAAAAGCTATGGCATGAATAGACAGCGTTAATTTTGAATTATGGTCAGATTAAGAGGAGGGTACTTGAGCCAGCTCTCCCGTTTCTAAATTTTAGAGGCACACCATCGGATTAGCCTTTGACATTCGCCGTCAGATTTAACATGCACAAGGCTACTTATACCTGTGGAATCGAGTTTCGAGATTGGTGCCAGCCGATCTTGAAATTGAGATCATACCACCAAGCTACCACAATTACATTCTGATATTATAATTTGGTATATTGATAGTATATATGTATGAGGTTGGGGAATAAGCTCGTAGCGTTTTTATATTTTCTTTGTTTTACAACGATTTTTTTTGCTGTTTGACAAAATGTATAGTATTCATTCGATAGAGCTCTTTCTGCTCTACAAATCTGTGCTAATCGTCTTTTTGAGTAATTTAATTTTTAATTACTTTTAAGATTTAGAAATGGAATAACCAGGAGGTAAAAAACAACATTTTCGACACCTTTGCTTTTCATCGAGGCCCAAAAAGCTGCTGAAGCAGCACGGGACATTTGCAGCTTATACGGAGAAGATGTTTTAGGCGAGTCTACAGCACGTAAATGGTTTGCCAAGCTCAAAAATGGCGTTACTGACGTCGACGACTCGCCCTCGGGAATGGGAGGACATAGTGTACTGGGAAATGTTCGCAATGAATGTCACGGTCATCAAGGAGCTATACATAGCCCAGCTATACCGCATGAAAGAGGCTATGCGACTAAAAAGACCTCATCGACAAGGCCAAATCATACTCCTTCCAGACAACGCTAGGTCACAAGTCGTCAAAGCCGCATTACAAGAGCTCGAATGGGACGTCCTTCAGCAACCCTGTATTCTCCGGACCTTCCACCGTCGGATTACCATCTTTTCCGCTCCCAGTTGAATCATATGAGGGGCGTTACCTTCAACAATGAAGAGGACTTTAAAAACTGGCTCAAAAACTTCTCTGATACTAGACCAGGCGATTTTGGGCGGAACGCCATTGACAAATTGGATGAGGTGTGGGAAAAGGTTGTAAACAGCAACAGAGAATACTTAATCGATTAATTGATTATTATTGATAATGATTTTCTTTAAATAAAAGTCTTTAATAAAAACACTACGAACTTATTCCCCAACCTAATATTAGTCACATGTTAGATATGGATAACACACACACACACACACATATATAATGAAAATACAGAAATTCTTTACATAATTATGTGAATTTTAAATACATAAATAAATATCCATGATATTACAAAGGATTTATCCTGTTGGAAACATTTGGTAGTATGATAGAAATTACTATGATGTGTATATTTATACCAAAAATTATCTATATTTTTAATACTTTACAGTATTAATTTATAAAGCTAGGAAACTCGCATTCATCCCCCCTTCACAAAATGTGATAAAATGTCCCTATACACTAAATATAATTCCATTTAGATTTCAGAAAAATAATTCAAATATTTAATGGCATGCAAACGAATTATATTTATTATTTAGAGCAAAATTCATCAAAAAATTTTGCAGATGGCTTTAATAAATTTGAAATTTGTACAACAAGATAGGAATTAATAATCCAATGACGACGACTTTCAGAACAAAAATTCGCAGGTATAAATAAAAAACAAATGTTTTGTAATTTGTAAATCGTAAATATGTATTTGGTTTTAAAAACTTCATCATAAAAGGTTGAATAGGAAGCAAGATGTGCTGAAGTATAACCATAAGGTAAATAAAATGAAGGTTGTACAATCAATAATGATTTGGCATTTTGCAGCCTCAGACAATCCATAATATTATGAGATTCCTCTTTCAACAAAGTCCCCAATTTAGTTTCACATTTCAGTATATTTTTGACGTGTTAATAATTTATTTTTAGAGTGCGTATTTTTATTTCATTAACTTCGTGAATATATATATATTTTTTTTTATCTATGAATCCAAACTATCCTGCATCTACGTATATATTAAATATTACTGAAACAAGTGCTTAATTTTATACAAATTCTAACAAGTAAATGTAATAAAAAATATATAAGAGCCTGACCAAATGTAACGAATAATGTATTAAACTTTTTTGTTGGAAACGTGGAAAAAGAAGTATATTAATCGTCGTATTAGGGACTCTCTCTCTCTCACAGTTTAGCAAGCTGTAATATTGGAAATCCGCAACTCAGCAACAAAATTAAAAATTGTAACAGCGAAAAGAACCCATTTAAAAATTCCAATGTTATTAAAATTCCATCTAGGTTTGTGGCAAATGGATTTAAATGATTAAAGCACAAGCCTCACCTGAAAAAGATTTAAATCAAAATAAAGAAAATTAAAATATATTTATGAATAACATAACAAATACGTCTGACGTATTTTGAGAAATCGTTTCTCTTATTATTGAATCGAAAATTAAATCTAGTGTAAATAGAACAAAATAGCGTTTGGGAAAAATAATTAAAACATGAGATAAAAAAAATTTATTTGTCAGGAAACAGATTATTACTGCTTCCTTCGCATTAAAAAATTTTATAGGAATTTTTAAAAAGAAGAAAACAGAGTAATAATCTAGGGATATTTAAATTCCTTTAGAATTGTATTTCAGAATGCATATATACATACTACATACGAGCATTAAGAAAAGATTAGCACATTTTATAAAAATGTCCCTTGGGTCACATATTTTTTAATATAAGAATGAACTTGCAGTCACATATTTATAAAAATTGCAATGATTTCAATTACGTCTGGTAACATCAAAAATAAGCCGTAAAGCTATCACAATTATCGACCAATCATAGTAGTTCCAAATAATTTTATTGATAAAATAAAAAATAAAAATTATAATCTAATATGGTATTTGTTTGTTTCCTACAATACGATGCTAAGAGTTCTTTGTTTATATTTTGGGCAACTACGTTTCATTTTTTAACAAAAAATTATATTAATTTTTTTTATTAATAATTTCTGTGAATTTGTTTAGCTAAGGTAGAAAAGTTCTTTCATTAAAAAATTGTAGTGAAATTCTATTTTCTAATTTATATGATTGTTTTGCTTTATACCGAGATTTGTGTACCTACAGCATAATACCTCGCTGAATATCGTTTCGACATTCTCGAAAGACGGTTCAATAATAATAAAAGCATAAACTATCAAAATATAGTTAGATTTTTTTTTTCATTTTAATCTTCAATATTCATAAAATTATAATTACAATTCAGAATCTAAAAACTAATTGCACTTCTAATATGATGATTGCTTTCGAATAATATTTGTCTTTGCAATATGAATATTTAAAAGTAAATACGCAATGCATTTCAACTGTCTGAAAATTCATTCAATAAGTATAAGAAGAAAGAATTTAAAAAAATTAATTTAATCCTTTTTTTAAAGTAATTCATATTAATTATTATATTGCAAATAAATTAATGCCACTAATTGCGCACGTCGTATATTGCTAATATTCATTACTGTTCCATGAAAATGGTTGAAATGTCTTAGCAAATCAAATAACTGTAATAATTTCCTCTAAATTAAATCCTACACAAACAGGTAATGTTTTGCAGAAATAAAAAATTCTAGGGGAAATTTATTTGAAAATATGGCAAACTTTGTTTAAAGTTCTAGTGAGCTTGAGCCTAGTCCACATAAAGAGAAACGAAACCAATAATAAAAAATAAAGAATGAGGAGAGAAAAGCAAACTGCGCATGCTCGCTTAGACCTCTCGAAATGCCGATCTTTCCAGTCAAAAATACGCACAGCTTATCGGTTAGGTGTGTCAGGCTCATAACACTGCAGAAGGCAAAACAATGGAAGAAAAAAACAGGAAACCCAAATGTTTCTCTATACATTTGTATTTCCTAATAAATTAAAATATTATTGTAAAATTTTACATAGTAAAACATCTAAATATATTAATTCAAAATGATAAGAAAATTTCAATACCTAAAACATTAAATAATGCAATTACAAATATTAAATATTTGCAAATGGTCTTAATAAATATATGCAATGAGTAAAAACATGCATCTCATAAATGTTTACAGTTTCATTTCTTTTAATTTACAACTATTCAGTTCAATGGGATGCAAAATAAAATATTTTTCTTTTCACGCAATAT
The DNA here is from genome assembly GCA_026543055.1 of Argiope trifasciata. Lineage (NCBI taxonomy): Eukaryota > Metazoa > Arthropoda > Arachnida > Araneae > Araneidae > Argiope > Argiope trifasciata. Next base: position 322,930 of record JAPMOQ010052033.1, read on the forward strand.
TTTGTTAATTTCAAATGTAACAAGTATAATAAAAGTTCCAAACATGAAACAACTTAAATAAATTGATTGATAGTAAATGATTTATTACTCTTGACTTTTTCAATTACGATATTTGTTTTCAATTTATCCAAAATATCTACAAATAACACACTTCAAAAATAATGTTCAATATTTCCGAAAAGGCTAAATAGAATACTGAATACTAAATAGAATATTAGAATATATGTTGTTACTTCTTACTAGGCAATAAATAAATAAGAATACAAAACAAAAAACAACAAATAAATATAACATTTAGAATTGAAATTATAAAATGTAAAGACTTCTAAGAATGCAAACGACATTTTTGCATTTATGTATGTCCTTACTACTTAAAAAAAAATAAAAAAAAATAATAATAAAAAGAATATTTTTGGAAAATATAATTTCAGTAACTGCATATTTGAATTTGAAATTTTTAATTGATGGTACATATTTCGTTGAAACCAGTGATATTTTTAAATCAGATTTTAGAGCAGCAATTTTCATAATTAAATTTTAAATAAATATGGAGGAATTTTTGATGACGAGTTTCAATAAAAAAAGAAATTTTATTTGAAAACAATTTTAAGAAAATAATTGTTTTTTTTTCCACCATGGTTCCCCCATCGCGTCATATATATTAGGAACTAAATAGGACGAATTTTAAATACATATTGGAGCGGATTATGCTCATGTAATTGGGAGCAAACTGTTCCATTTTCATTCTCTATCCTCCTTTCCTTCTTATTTATATTGCATACAAGCAAGGATATTATAAATTTTGAAAAATAGTTCTAGTTAAAGTACAGTTTTTCTTGTTGACTTATTTGCCAATTCCTTCTCTTAGTTCACACTCTCCCTATATATATTTATATATCTTGGGATTTCCCATTTTCAATCGTTAATAAAATACTTTTTATTCATCCATTCGAGATCAAATACATTTTTTAAAACTTTTAGTGGATGGCACTTGATGTTAATACAGTTTTTTTTTCAAATATCAATTCATTTATTAAATGTAATTTATTTTTAATACTTTAAAAAGAATTTTAGTAGTTTGCAATGAAGCTCAATCAGTAAAATGCAAGGATTTCAGTATTCTTCACATGAAGGTGAAGAATGCGAGTTCAATTCTTGCGAACATCAATAATTTTTTGATAATTATTTAATAAAAGTAAACTAAATAAAAAAATTCTTTGTTGACTTAAGTAGGAATAGAATTATATATATATATATAAGTATACAGAGTAACATCAGAATACTATAATTTTTTTACATGTATGATTAAAGCATCTAGAACACTTAACTAATAATGAACCCTTATATATAACAAAATATTTAAATTTCGGGCTTCAAAATATAGTTTCTTTTGATGTATAAATTAAAAGAATTAAGGTAAATGTGAGTGAGCCAGCGCACAGCAAAAGAATGTCCCACCTACCCTTGCATGTAGTTAGCACCTCCAGGAATTGGGTAATCTGCGTTGGGAGTTGCATCATACGCCATCATCTTGCTAAACGTGGAAAGGAAACAAATCAGACCATAAACAAAAATACGTTGGAATATATATAAATTTAAAAGGGGAAAAATAATAATTCAAATAATAAACCAAATTTAATATAAAGTCTATACAATCTTTTATCAGATTAAACTATTATCTGTAATTCAGGCGTGAGGATATTGTTCAATTCCTATAAGAGTCTGCTTTTGAAAACATTAAAAAATAAAATGAGAAAAAAAAAAGCAGTCATTAGTATACTTATCATAATTAATGCTCATAAAGTTCGAAGTTGGGAAAGAGGTGAAACTATTTTGAATTGAACATATTTTCTGAATGCCCTAAAATGTTTGAATAATTTTATTGGAAATGTTGAATAAAATGATAAAAGGAAGAATTTAATTGTTACACTCGGAGAAAATCATTAAAAAAATCGATAATTAGCATGTGAAAAAGCCATAAAAGCTAATTTCCTTGAATTATTTAGTAATTTATACTTTTTATTTTATTTACTCATAAATAAAATTTCAAATTTAACGAAGAAAAATCTTTATATTGCATAATTTTTAAATGAAATTAAAAATAATGTCGCAGTTACTTTGCGGTCAAAAGTTACAACTTTGGGTTAGTGCTTTATTAGAATCTATACATAGTATAAAATGAAGTCTCCTGAGAGCGTCTGTATGTCTGAAGGAGAAAAACTCGAAAAATACTTAACTGAGATAGGAGATATTTTTACCACTTTGTAGGGCATTTATTGGGGAAGTTTTTAGAATATTAAAGTCATATCAAAATGAAATAAAAAAGGAGCTTTAAAGTTGCGATTTTAATTTTTTTCTCTACTGCGATTCGTACATAAGTGAAACAGTACTATCTGTGCTTTGCACTTATCAGCGCATGTGCGCAAACCTCAAACTGTGCATACACAAATAGCAAGAGCTGAGGTATGCATTAGTAATAAATTGATAAAAAATAAAACAAAATAAATTACGCGTAATAAACTTTCTAATTGAATCAATTTTTACGAAGGAATAGTTCAATTAAATGCTCTAATCAAAGTATGCACCTTGTGTATTTATCTCTCTCCCCTCCTTTTTTTTAAAAAAAATAAATAAATAATAATTTAATCAATGCGATCCAGGGTTGAAAAACACTGTTTTAATTTTTTAAATAAATATATAAAGATACAGAACTAACAATTGGTATGACCGATTTTTTTTTTTTTTTACCGATTTTAAGTACAGATTTCGATTTAATTTTTTATTACTCTTATCGAAAAGAACACTCCATTCTTCCGTACATCGAAGAAGGCTGTAAAATCATGGAAGAAGTACTGACATTTCTATGTTATCTTTACATAAATGTAAGAATTCAAGGACAAGAAAATTTCATTTAAAGAATAAAAAGCCGTTTGAAAGAAAATCTCAAGAATTTTTAAGAGTGGAACTTGGAAAAGACTTTGAGTGTTTAATAACGACACAAGATAAGAACCAGAAATGCATTCACATATTTTTGTTTCTTTTTCGACGACGACCTTGATCGGCTAGAAATATTACGAAATTAGATTTACAAATACATATTAGGGGATTTCTTCACAATGCAACACGTTCATGCTTCAAATAAACTCAAATTATAAATTTAAATAAATACACACATTATATTCACATTAAATTTTTTTTTAATTAAACAAATGTTTTTGAAATAGGTAATAGGCATTAACAATGTACAAAATTAAAAGATGGATAATAGGTAATAGGTAATTCTACAATGTACAAAATTAAAAGATGTTACACTTACCACAATATGGGCAAATTATATATATATATATATATATATATATATATATTAAAAAGTATGTCTTTAATCATTAAAGTGCGTTTTCAGTTCTTAACCTTTTTATTTAATATTTCAGTTGAACTAATGAGAAAAAGAATACAACCGAAATTTTACTTTTATTATTCTCACACAATCAATTCGATAAATACAGATCTAAACATTAAAGGTCCTACTATATCAAATTCTATATAAGTTCTAGATATTTTTAAATTTTAATCAGCACAGTTCTATGAGATCACACTTAAAACATGGTTATTAAGAAATGAGAATTACAGACAATAAAGAATTGAATAAGGAAAGAAAATTTCAAAAATACTGTTTCTTACTTTAGCGGGTTTTATTATATATATGTTTTATATTCCTATCCTATCCATCCAGAATTTAACTAGCGAATAAAATAATATACATTCGAACACATATCAATATAATTTGTAGCAAATTCAATACAAACCTTATCAGACAAACACTCATTTGTAGATATTTGAAAATCTATTTCTTTCGCAAGAATTTAGATCATCCTTTTATTTAATTTTTATTCAAGAAAATAATAAATAAATAATCATGCTAAGTCGAATAGCTTTTTCTTTATGTATGTAAATTACTTTAATCAATATTTTCTCTCTTAATTTTACAAAGAAAATTTTTATTTATCTTGTAAATTGATGTTGAATTATATAAAAATTAAATGAATACAATTAATTGTATTAAATTGTATCTATTTGTTCAAATGACTTTTGAACAAATAGATTTATAAATACGTTAATTAAATTAATAGTTCAGGAATAAATTGGGAAATCTTAGATTAAAAGTTTGATTCGGGAAAGAAAACAATTGCAATATCTGTTTCTTTTCAAATTTTCGACAAAACATTTTCTCAGAACAATTAAAATCAGCTTGGTGTTTCTCGATTGAATTACATACACAATCTTTCTAGATTGGTAACTCCCCCCCCCATGGGAATCTAAATTCATGATTTTTTCCCCAAAAAGTTTAATTGTTTTACTATCAGCATCTTAAAATTATTTTATGGTAGAAAGGAATGTGCACTATATATATATATATATAATACTTTCAATGGTGGAATTCGACATGCTTTTTATGCAACAAAATAAATATTCAAAATGTATTAAAACTGGTTTCTTTTTTGATTTAATAGTTACTCATATTCCAATGCAGAAAAACAACGCATGAGTGAAAGGCACACACACTTCCACCAACTAAACATAATATTTTTAGGAAATGAATCAGAGCGTGACACATTTCTCATAAACAATTGTACCACCTGTAAATGGGCGTGATGCAACTCTATGACCTAACTAAAAAGTAATCCGCCGCAACTAAAACAGAAAAAGGAAGATGTTTCTCCTTATACATTGGTTGGAAGGCACTTTTGGATTCGATTTCATCAAATCTTGCTAAGGAATATAAAAACAAATTTAAATTGGATCTAGAAACAGTGTAGCAAGAACTGGTCTATAAATCTCATCAGATATAGAATATCTTAATTCGTCCAAGCATCAAAATGGCGGCAACGATGCTTTCCGAAAAAAATTGTGTTGAGAAGACATGGGCCGGGACTGAGAGATGCGTCCTTGAACCGGCCGTTTTCACCTACGCTTGCATACACATATGTCCATCCATGCGGCCTTACAAGGATTGTCGACACAATCGAGATAGTGCGCGACGGAAGTACAATGGCTGTTCTCGCTTTCGAATATCACCAAAATAGCTCGACTGAGTGCCTTTGATTGAACGGCTGATTTCTGCTGAGAGTTATTTATTTTAATGGCATTGAATGAAATATAGTGCATCAAATGATGGTATGTAGTTGGATTAGTTATGGAAATAAAACCAAAGGAATAATAAGATTATAAAAATCAATTTTTATTGTTCAAATACATTTTCTACATAACTTTAAACACCCGTTAAAGTTTTGCTATGCAATCAATTGAATAAGGATTAATTAATAACTCACAAAAAATGTAATCGCGTATATCATTTATATAATATATTTTGAACACTCAACTGCCCGTAAGACTATTAATAGATTCGCAAGGTATATGGGACAAAATTTTATTTATATGCAACAAATTCCCAGAACAGTTCAACTCAGCTTGGTGTTTCTCGATTGAATTACATACGCAATATTTTTAGATTTGTAGCTTAAAAAAAATTTTTTTTTAAATCTGCATTTCGTATTAAAACTTATGTTTTAAAAATTATCGCAATTTTAATATTGTTGGTGAATTGAGTATCAGTTACTAGAAATTTTACTTTTTGATAAATAAATAATGAAGAAACGGTAGTTTTATAAACGATTCTTTTAATTTTAAAACATTACAGATACCATGTTAAAATAAATTTCCTGAAATTAAGATTAGAAATTTTATACGGGATTTGTCTTTTTTTAAAATTTTATTAATTTATATATACAAAATTGTTTTGTAAGAAATAAAATTGCCAAGTATAAGATAATACTTAACATTAAATTGTATATGTTACAATTTCTTAATCCTTAATAACATCCAGAAAGCCAGTAGACTTTAATAATTCACCTTCATGTTTAATTTGAGTATTCAAAAAAAAAAGTATTAAGAAACAAAGCTATTAGAGCAACATCGTAAATCTACAGAAAAGCTCTTTGATGATTAATTGAAAACAAATTCAGTAAATGTAATGAATGTAATGCCGGTAAAATTCGGTCTAAAATTCGATAACTAAATGCATCGATAAGTTAAAACAGTTAATTTATTATTATTCCAACCTTCGGTAGTTTTTTTCGTATTGTCTAAATCAATTACTGACAGAGGTTTTACTTTTTTATTTCCTTGAAGGAAACAAAGCTGATTAAAGCAATTTTTTTTTTAAAGAATAGATACCATTTCCTTTTCTCATTAATTAAAAAAAATTAGCATTATTTGTTAAGCGCGTAAGGTAGACTCGAATTTCAAAATATTATATTATATATTCTGCATACTATGCTATTCACAAAATGCATATCATGCATTTCACTCTTTTTATTATAGTTCCGATTCGCAATAAAATTTAGTTGCGATTTTCAATAAAATTTAGTGAAAATGCAAATTCTTGGCAATTATAACTATCTTTTAATACATGATAGGAATCATTGGTCTATAACATCACTATAAGATGGAATTAGAAATTTGATTAGCAAAAACTCGCTGAGTATAGATAACTATGATCTGATTAACATGCACAATATAGCCAAGCAAAAATCTGAGATACCAACTGAATTTGAAAAAGCCAATTTGAGAGTATTTACAATAACAATGATATATAGTCAAACTCGTTCTAGCGAGTTTCTAGTACAATCTGGCAACAAATAATAATAGCATATGTATCAACGGCGGATTAGGTTTTTTGTTTACCAGTAAGTGCGTATTGAAAGATTAGAACTAAGCAGCTGTGAAGTTATTATCGAAAAAGGCATCGTTTTATGCATTCGAGGAAAGATTAAATGCGGCTGATTATTATAAATAATGCTAATTCACTATTTTTGACAATATTTCGGTATAAAATTTTGCTGTTTCAGCTAACTATTAAAATTAACTCAAAATGAAAAAGATATCGGAATATTTGAGCTTCAGAATTTTAAGAATTGGTTGAGTGAAACAGAAAAGGCCAGAGGAAGGAGCTAGCTGAAACAAAGAGTCAGATTTCGAAATTGCTCTGCTTATAATCTCTCTGTCGTCTTATTGTTTTGCCAATAACAGTGAAAATACAAGTATATACACAATGAAAATTAATAGCATTCAAAGAAACGACACCATATTATATATCCACTAACATGTGATGATCAAACCAGTGAATAGAGTAAAAGATGACATGGAGAGTTCTTCACATATGTGTGTGTGTGTGTGTGTGCGTGTGTACAATTTATTTATACGTGTAGTAAAAAAGCACACGGTGAAATGAAATCCCTTTACTCTCTGTCTATCTCAGTCGGAGCAAAGTCTGACAATTTTGGATCAGCTTATTTATTAGGGACGTTTGACCACTTTATTAAAATTATAAGAACATATAATAATAATAATAATAAAAGACAGATAAAATAGTTAAATGAATCGGTTAGTATATTTTTTAAAATTAATTTTAAATATTTTTAATGATTTAAAAATAAGTATTAGTTTATAACACACAAAATAAATATAATAATATTAGAAACAGATAACATTTTAATGAACAACATTTTTCTTTTATATATTAAAACACGTATGGTAATTTAAGAGATACTAATATAAAAAAAAGCATCTAAGTAGCAAACATTTTAATCTTGTTAAAATAGAATAGGAAAGTAAACAATTCTCAGATTAAACCGATATCAAAATGTATCATAAAACTTGCCAATAAAAATACACATTATACAATTAATTTCAGGAATAATCTTTCGAAGAATTTTCTTGTCGAATATTGCCAAATGCCTTCACACTATTTCAACTCATATACATAAAATAATAGCAACCAAACTATGAAAAATATGACGTAATATGTATTATTAAAATGTAGTATTATTTTAATAAGATAGCATTTCCAGCAGATACAGATTGTAAAAAAAATTATTGCAACAGTTAGTGAAAAATACAGGCTAACAAGAGAATGATTTGTTTGCACCGTACAAATTGAACCGATTAAGTTTTTTTATTAACACTCACGTTCAATGTTTGAAAAATAGCACTTCAATTATTTTTCAAATTCTACATTAATCAAATAAATAAATTAAAAGTACAGCTTATTCGTACTCACGCCAGTTACTTATTTACAAGCAAAAAACGTCCATTTTTAGGAATGAAATATCTTTCAAATTGAAACAACGCACATATGTGAATGAACGAAGTGCAAAAAATCCACTTCGAAAAACCTAAAATCGAACAGCTTGACCCTGTGTACCTTAGAAACAATTTAACTCAATGGTGAAGGAAAATCGATAGATTTCAAAGAGCCCTTAAACCCTCCAAGGTATTAAGAAAAATTTGGTGAGTTCCTGGAAGTTCCGCAGCACAATTGTATGATTGGAAACGGAAAGGCTCAAGTCGGTATTCAATCATTTAACCAAGAGAGGGCTCACAGTTTTTCAGACAACCAGAGAATATTATTTTCAATATTTCTTTTAACTTAAATGAAAATATACAAATTCTATAGCTTAATCTAATTTGATACATTTTTCATACTCTAAATAAAAGCTAAGTACAGTAAAGTCTCCGTAATCCGAAAGATACCATATCAGATGACTGACCGATAAAAGAAACTATTAATGGATAATACATTAAATTATTTCACAACTATATTTTTACCAGCAACACATTATATTCAAGCTTTTAAATTATATATACATTATATTCTAATAATACATTTTTAATAATATACACATTATATTCTAATTTCTAGTAGAACTTGATGTTTGGTGTATTGCGACTTCTGCCAAATTTTAGAAGTGTATAGCATTTCATAAGGAGAACTTCCCATAATTCCTTGCCGATTCAAGTTGTAAAAAAATTCAATTTTGAAAAGAGAGGAAGGGGGTTGCTATTTTTACTCTTTCTTTACTCATCCGCATTGAATGTATTGCGTTCATTAACTAATAAGTGCAATAAATAGTGGGAATCCGGCAGATAATAGATCACATGGCTGCCATATTAATGAAAAGTCGAATTAATAAGAAGTTTATACAAAATGCATTTCTATAGGAAACTTATATTTTGGAAAATAAACAACATATAAATTCGTGCCGGAAAATGATGGCCTTAGAGGAGTTGAACTGGCACAATACCAGATTACTATAAATCTACAGTAAGAAAATCTGCTAGATTTTTTTTTGTTAAATCCCACTGAACTCCCCCCCGGCCTCTCCTTCAAAAAAATCCAATATACTTTAAATTTTACAAGGAATTTTGAAATTACTTTTCATTTGCGCCAAATGTGAAGAAAAACAAGAAACTGTGTATATTATATATATATATATATATATATATATATATATATATATATATATAAATATAAAATCGTATTTCAAATAAATTTTAAATGCCGTATTTTTTTAAAAATCTGTTTTTTACGATAAGCATTAATCATATTCAAACGAACCTGACTCTGCAGATGTCTCAATTTTTAGCTTACCATGAGATCAGATAATTTTTTTACATGGAAATCATTCTAATTCCATTTAATGATAGGTAAATTAAAGCTGTGGAAAGTCTAAGTAAATCCTTTTTTTTTAAATTAACAAAATGGAAATAATGATTCATAATGAGCCGATTTTAATGTTCACTATTACCAAGGTAAAATAGAAATGACTAGCATTTAACCCAGAAAACAATTACGTTCTCAGATTGTAATAGCAAGCTGAAGACAACAGTAAATTATTTACATCAAAAAAAAAAAAAAATTCAGGCTACTCCGCATAAATTCCAGATACCTTTCTTCATTCTAAGAAGGATAGCACGTGCCTATACCGTGTGTAAACCTGATTCTTCGCGTTAATGAAACGAGTCTCAAAATTCGATTCCTTACATACCTGCCACCAACCAAACAACATAACTTCAGCAGTACTTACAATAGTGCGAGGGTTTCTGTCTTCAAATCGCACCGCCATGCATGCATCACACTATGAGTGCGGCATATTTCGAATGTGAGTTTTTCGAATTAAACCATGCACGCTTGTTGTGTGTGCTCTCTTCCTCTTTTTAAACGGCAACAACCCTACAAAGGACAGAAAGTAAGCGAAGAAAAAAGAAAGAAAATAGCAGCAGAAGGAGCGAAGAGGAACAAGACATGCTGAACTAAAAGCTATGAGAAAGGAAGGGGGTGGGGGGTGGAGATAAACAAAATGAATAAAATAATAATAAAAAAAAAGTCCGCGAGAAACTCAACCCTAGAGAAACCAGTTTGGTGTCAAAGGACACAGCGCATCGAGTTGGCCAGGAATTCGACAACCTATCCGCCAAGTGTTTGAAAATTCCTTCATAATATTCCCTCCCACTATCTGATATACGTTCATTCATATCAGGGAATGAATGGAAATCGATTTATATAATACATTGTCACTAGTTTGATGTATTGCTATTGTACTAAAAATTCAAACAAATATTACAGTTAGAAATCATGTAATAAAGTTCAAAAGAAAATGAAGAAATAGAAATGTTCCAAGAAAGGCATTTAGAAAGCCGATAATGTGGAATTTAATAAAGAATATTCTTCATTCAGCCATAAAGATTCTCAGATTCATTTTACCGAGATAAAAGTTTTTAGTTAAGAAAAAAAGTAATCAATTACGGGTATTTTTAACTATTTCCTTTTTTTAAATTTGACAGCATTTTATTAAAATTTGAAATCATAAGGTTACCACAAGTTCATAGGCACTGTACATGACGATATCAAAATATATATAAGGTGGCCAAATAAGACAGAATGGTCCTGAAAACATGTAGACATCGATGATATAATTTGGAACATATAAGGATTGAATTATTATTATCAAATAATTATGTTAAAAATAATAATTCAACTCTTATTGTTGTTTCACTCTGGTACATAAAAAAGCCCTATATTACATCTGGTATAAAAGTATGTTTTAATACAAGTTTGCTACAAAACAGCTCAAAATACCATGTCATGTACTTTTTATATTTCAGTGTTGAAATCGGCAAAAAATCTGTTTTCGAAATTTTAATGAATGTTATTGTTTTCTAATTTATTTTCAATAGGAATTAAGACTGCTTATTTGTGAAACTGAAAAAAAAAAAAAAAAAAAAAGCCAGAGAAATAAAATTTGACGTGTAATTTCTGTAAAGAAATTTTAGATCTTCACAAACACTGGACAAAATACTTAAAAGGAAAATCAGTCTGTCTGGGTGCATGTGAAAATAGCTGATTAACAACTAAAGTTCAACGTAATTTAAATACAAATGTAACGAGTAAGTTTATAAAAATTTGCGGCGTAGTTTGTAAGTTTAAAACTGCAGATATGGATCGAATTTTGGACAAAATAAATCAATAATTCAAAAGACGGACAGACAGACACAGAGAGAGGGAGAAGGGGGGGGGAAAGGAAAGACAGAAAAGAAAATACTTTGTTAAATTGATGAATTTTAGAATGATTTTCGCAATGTCAAATTTCAAATGAAATCTTTAAAAACGTAGACTTAATATGTAATACTTGAAAGTTAAGAGAACACGAAAATTTTAAAAACGCAGCCAGATAATTTTTGGATGTGGTTTTTACACCAAAACTGAAGGTTTATAACAAAATCTGAACCAATTTTGAGCACAGGAAAGAGACAAAGTAGCAAAATGCATATGCTAAATACAAATTATCATTTATTGAAGTGTTAGATGAAGTACAAAGCAAAATATTGCAGTTGCTTGGTACCACATTTAGTTTTATTAATTACAGTTTAAATTTTCTATGTAGCTTTAATAATTATTATTACTAGTGAATTTGACAAATCTATCATTTACAAATATTCATGTCTCAGATATGAAATAAATGCTTGTAATCTACAATTTAATAAAAAAAAATGTTTGCTAACTTTTTAAAAATGTCTATATATACGCCAGTACACACTATGTCATTTCAATAATTATATGAATGAGAGAAATTTTACACATAACACACATGTGTGACACCATGAACATCGAGAGCGAGATATGAATGAATTTAGTAGCGTTATTAGAATAAGTATTTTATATGATATCTCACTCTCACAAATTATTCCTTTATCCATGATATCCAGTTAGTCAATTTTATATCAAATTTTAAGCCAGTCATTTAAATTTATCCATAAATGATAAGCATAGCTTTAGGTTTATATTAGTTCAAAATTTAAATTTTCAGATAAAGCTTATGTGTTTATGAATTTCTAATACAAGTGTATTTGTTACAACTTATCAAAACAACGATACTTTGTAACAATTATACACCTTACTTATGACACGGAAAATGCTGTTATTTCTTCCTAATCTAAACATTCCATCACGTAAGGAACTCGTAAGCTCACATTGTCTTAAATGAAAATGTAGGCAAATGAATACGCATGAAGATTTCAGACAACGATTAACTGATTTGATGTAAACCCTACAGCAGATGTTCATGAAAACCTGTAATAATAAGAGCAGTTCTGGTTCACACAAATGCGTTGAGTGATGCACAGTTGAAAAGGCAATAGAACAAAATAGACATGTATTACATTTTGAAATACATTGCACAACATAGACTGATTTATTAAAGATTACAAGATAATGACATGTAATTAAATTATTTATATAAAATTAATATTAAATAATACAAATAATCATTTGTATGCGAGTATCTAGAATAAAGTGACAATGCGATTTTTGTTTCATTTTCTTATTTGTTTTTTAGAAAGTTTGTAGATAATATCTTGATGCTTTAATTTTTTTGGTTAATTCAGATCTGATAGATAAAATAAATGGGAAAGTATATCATTTTGACTAGTGTTAGAATTCAGCCGTTTTTTCCCCCTTTCTATTTTTAATTTGGGAAACATATTTCTGCAGATGCGCGATGATTGATCAGGTCGTTTTCAGAACGGAAATAAAATTTAGGTTCAATTCAAGTAAATTATGTTTTAAAAATGTCATAACATTTGTATAATTATTATCCTGGAAGGCAAAATTCTGTGTGTGTGTTACTCTAAATTTTGAATTTAATAAGCCTCGTAAAGTCGCATCGAAGTCTTTGCCGTTGGTAAGTCCTACTACTGATCACCGACATGCCACGAAGGCACACGGAGGATAAACCACGTAAAACTGAATGACCGGACCCCGCAACAGCAACACTAGCGGGAACTGTGGTTGAGTCCTAATGGCCATCACCGGTCATGATACAACCCTCCCCGTAGGGAGTATGTCTCGTCATCCGATGGGAGGGTCAGACCCCCACCTATTATAGCACACACCGGGTTGGCGAAATCCAACCACCATACTGGGGGGCTTTGCTGTTGGTAAGATCGTCTTCAGACCTCACGAAAAAAACTATACAAAATTTCATTTAGAAAAAAAATTGAATATTTTTTCCATTCTCTCGCATACAATGATGAATCTGACTTGCACATCAAATTACTGAATGTTTGGTTTTAAGTCTGCAATTAAGCGACTGAATTAAGCATTTAAAATTGCAAAAGAAACGTTCCGATATCTCAAATCGCTTTTATAATATAATAAAAATCCTAACAACAGTAAATATTCAAAATAGGATGTGTCGTCTAATTAAGAAGTTAAATAAATTCGAATGCCAAGGGGTGAAAAGAAATAATGAGATTTTCTATTAAGACAAGAATTGTACAACTCCTTCAGCGAGTGTAATGAGGCTGTAAACATTTAAATGTATGCGAATTCAGAATTTAGAGACAGGAAACAAAAGCATTTGACTTGTGCAAAATCAGTAGTTTGGGACCTTCAGCAATACATTATTCGCAGTCTCATCGGACCGATTAAGTCACAAAAAAGCACTTCGAAAAACACCACTTCGAGATTTGTGATTATTACTTCTACTAACATAATAAATAAATAAATAATACGCAATGCTAAAAGACAGGAAAAAGAAATTACAGATTCTCTATTGATTCAGCTATATACTATCAAATTATGAAATCAGCATCTGAAAATATTACATATTAATCACACCGGCACATTTTTAGAATTCCCATCATGAAATTTCATAGCTATAAACACTTGTTTTACGACATACAATTAGCAATAATTAGTTCTAAATCCAGAGGTTTTAAAACACTACCTGTTTTCCTAAAAGGAGGAACCATTTAAATATATGGTCAAATCTGCAATAAAGTTAAAACATTTTCCCACAGTACGCGCCTGAAAATCGGGAGTGGGAACTAATATGGACATGACTCAAGATGACGCAGAATCTAATGGTCCGAATCCAATAACAAATTCCTGAGTCCCAAACACTGATGGGGGAACAAGCACTCCAGGAAAGGGGAAGGTCACTTCATTATTAGAGACAGATGTGAAAATTCGCATCGATCGATTTCGTGATATATGGAAAAACATAAAAACTAAATAGTTGCATTGCAAATAAAAGGGAACCAAGAAATATCATCATAATTTATAAATTAATATAAAGTTTATTAATGGCTGTGATTATGTATGTTAATAAGCATTAAGTCAATTTTAATAATTAATAAATAATTAAATTTATTTTGCAGTTAAAAATATTGATAAATGAAATTAATAACCAATCAGTGGAACTTGTAAGTAGAAGGCACATAACAATTGAGATGTTCGAATACAATATCAGAATTTAAAGTTGAAAATAATTTGATTTATATTTTTGTTTGAAAACTTTATTAATAAGAAAAGTAATTTGATGGCATATCAATAAAAAAAATTTATATATTACGATATTACATTTTTTCTTAAATCCACATTAAGCTTCCATTAACAATGCTTCTCCTCCTCTTTTGGCTTTTTTAGCAACAAAGACACCTATCTCAGTATACTACACATATTTCTTTATTCATTTAAATTTTTCTTCGATATTCTCTACATTGTCAATTATAACGAAATTGTACAGTGTAATTTCAAAATTCTCCCAATTGTATTCGAACACTACACTACCGCTACAACGCACCGATGCACACAATGCTACCAAGGAGATATCTCATCAATCAGATACTTCCAATCATAGGCTTCTGTGAATTAAATTGCCAGTTAAGTAAGTTAAGCTTTCTAATACACACCTAAAGAATACCTTTAATTTTCTCGAACAAGCATAAGAGACAAATTTTAGTGCACAGAAACCTGGGATTGGAAATATCTAAATGACGAGATATCTCGTCTTATAGACGGTAGCGTTGAAAGTATTAATAGACTTTTTTACAGCTGATTTAAATATAGATAACAAGAACTAGGCTTCTTCATGTAAAATGACATAGTAGTTAGAATATAATTTGTAGCAATAAATTCATATTATAACATAAATTCCTTATTTATAGGGTGTTTTTTTTTTTTTTTTGGTAAATGAAGTATTATCAAAGTATCTGTTTGTAGACTATATA